>VMDR010033492.1:0-11348 GCA_007922815.1 Macrotus californicus
GGAGAGGGTTGAAAGTGGAAGGTGGGGGGTTGGTTGGGCAGGGGAGAGTAATGGGGGGGAAATGGGGGCAACTGTAATTGAACAACAACAAAAGTAATTTAAAAAGAAAATATGAAAATTTTCAATAGTTTTGATGAATATATAGATGGTGTGGCAAAAGTAGGATTACAATTGTATATGAAACACAATTTATTCTTGTATTATTATTATTTATTTATTATTATATTTTTTTCATACCAGCAACTGTAAAGCTGTTTTGCCTCACCCTGTATATATGGATATATATAATCCCTCATGGGGGATGCTTTAAAATTATTAACCTAAGATATATACATTAGATAATGACTTTAAAACAGTTTCAACAAAGGGATTACATACTGATTTTATACATTTCCAATAATTTTCCTGTAAGCTTCCAGGATAGTAGAGCCTGTAGCTGAATAGCCCTCATGGAAAAAACATTGCAGTAAAATCGTTTTAAATTTGGGAATCTGTATATTTTATGATTTTGTTCCTCTCCCTCACATTTCAAGGGAAACTCTCTCTTGGTCCTGGAGCCTCACTGAGGCACTTTTAAAAACATTCTATTAAGCTGATTAAGATGCTTCACCACTGCAGGTGTTACCCTCATACAGTGAACTCTCAATAACATAATCACTCGCACTTGCGAAGTGATTCAGCGTCTGGTTCAAAGCTCCCCCTTCTCGAGGGCCTGATGGGTGCTAGAGAATTATGCGGGGGAAAGAACAAGCAATGTCACTAATGGTATGCAGCATGGTTGTCATGGAGCACTTGTTGTTTCCATCTCAACTTCTCGAACTGCAGAAGCCCTTGTGAAGCATCCTGATGAAGCTGACGATAAGACGTTGGCACCTCCATCGCCCCCTCCAGATCACGTCAAGTTATTTTGAGCATTAATTAGCAAAGTCACGGGAATAGTCAGGAAGATGGGGAGTGGCATGGACTTGAAACACACTTCAGAGCAAGACTCAAGGCAGCAGTTTACAACAGGAAGCAAAGAAGATTGTGTCTAATTAGAACTTCAGGGGTAATTTCAAAAGGCCTAGTGTAATTACCTGAGTGGGAAGTTAGCCAGATGGAGGGTAACACCTCTAGTCAGGAGAAAAAGTTCTATTTATACTCCCAAACTCATTCAACTATAATTTCTAAGTGCCCATGAAGGAAAATAAAATTTCTACCTTTCAAAATGTTGTGTTAACTATATTTTAAGGTTCCATGAGCCATGATTTTTACTGGAAATTTACATCATTAAGCAACAAATGACCTGTTAATCTAATATTAACTTTAGTCCCATTCTGAGTTAAAGGTACACACTCTAAAATCTATTCTAAAGGGTTCTTGCCTTAAAACCTAAGGAAAAGTATCTAAGAAGTCTTCATATTAATCATGTTTCAGCCTGTGCATATGTTAAAATGGTTCTCAAATTCCTATTTTTTTCCAAACAAACTTTAAAAACTTAGATGGTAGAAAACTAAGGTTTGGTGGATTTAATTTAAAAATTACAAATATGCTCATTTCTATTATTTCATGACAAAAGTAAAATATTGTGCCTGGAAAGAGAATTAATGTGTGATAAATGATTAACTTTGAATAGCTTTGTGGTCAAGGCAACATAAACATATTTTTTTTTTGTGATAGACACACTTGTAGCATCTTTCATGCATGTGGTTACAAGAAAGAAAACTTGCTTTGAAATTTAATAAAGCAATGCTGACAAGCAATAAAATGTTATTTTTTTTATGTTCGGCATGTAAAGTGTATTTCAATTAATCTAGACAATTTGTTTCATATGCTAAGACTAAGAACGGCAAATAATTAAGATTTTAATATGCTGTGCAATGAGACATTTGCTGTCTGTACTAGGTCATGTTTTACCATATAAACTACCACTGTCTGCTGGTCACTGGAAAGTCTCCCCTGATCAGCAATGTTAAACAGAGATGCCCTGGATAAAGGAGACCTGCAGCCTAATTTCATCCCGCTGAGCAGTCGCAGGCACTTGGGCATTGCAGTACAGACTAGTGTTGGGGTTCCATACTTAGAGAAGAGTGATAAGGGAAGCTAGATTAATTATGGCAAGAAAATGTCATGAAACAACATGAAGTAAGAAAGGAGAAAATCAGAGGTATGCTTTCTCCTTTCATGTGCTTGGATTTAAAATTCACAAAGCTTCCCTGGCTGGTGTAGCTCAGTTGGTTGGAGCACCAAAAGGTTGAGGGTTCGATTCCCAGTCAGGAAATATGCCTAGGTTGCAGGTTTGATCCCCACTAGGGGTGTGAATCAGAGGCAAACAGTCAACACTTCTCTCTCACATTGCTGTTTTTCTTCCTCTCTCTCCCTTCCTCTCTCTCTCAAATCAATAAACATATTAAAATGTTTTGATAAATAAGTAAATAAATAGAATTCACAAAGTTTACATTTTCAGGCTGGACCTTTGTCTTCAAAACTTTGTCTTGGCTGCCTGTCTCCCTCTCCGCCTTAGAGGAGGCTCACTGCCTGAAGAGGGATAGAAAGGACCAAAGTTTGCAAAGTTCTCTTCTTAGCACAGCTACAGCCCTGAGACTGTCATCTGAGTAGCCAAAGAAGTAGATTTCTGATTCTGGGAGTTCCAGTGTGACTCACAGTCCCCTGTGCTTCTGCTTAGAGGTAGACAACGCTTTCACTCACCTTCTAGGAAGCTCCCAGCCTTGACTTAGTAGTTGTCATATGAAAGGGCTCACGGCAGGCAAGGAGAGGAAGGATCACAAGAAGAAATGGTCAAAACATTGGTTGTTGGTCAGTTCAGGGATCCTTGAAACCCGCTCTCCCATCCAGTCAGGCACAATTCAGATTTCTGTTATTCTGACATGGGCTTAGAATGACTGAGGATAAGAAAGTGAACGTTCTGTTTTTCTGTATGTTAAGTCTCTCCTTTAAACTGAGACTTTTGGCTTATAAACTCTGTCTCTACCCTTTCTCTTAACTATTTTTAAAGCTCATATTGATCGACCTTTGAGTGTGTAATAATAGCATTTCATTAAGATCAGAGTATCTAGGAAAGATTAGAAGTATTTACTGGAAATCTAATTTGGCTAAAAGCAAAGCATCAGGCAAGTTTGTAACTTCCTTTGCTTAAGATTTTTAGACCCAAAAGCTAAAGAAAATAACAATGACCTGAATGTTTCGATCTTCTTTTCGGTAGATTGCAATAACGTGCCATATAAACTGCAGCACCTTGATGATGGAGGGGGGGGTGGGACTGGGACTGAGCATAATTAAATGGGCATGTTAGACATTAGGAGAGTAGGAATGAAAAAGTCAACACAAACAAAGCACACAAGAAGGGCTACCTCCATGCCTAAAAACATTTCAAAAGTAAAACTGGTAGATAATATTAAAAATGGGTCCAAAATTGAAATCCTAATCATTTTTTTCATACCTGATCACAATAAGAAAGGAAATAGAGGAATATAAACAGGACAATTTCTCTGATAATTTCAGAATAGAAGTGTGTACAAAGGGCAACCAGGAAGGCTTCTAACAAGGAAGACCTTAGAAATGGTATAAACCTGTAAGAAAGTGTCAGATTACATTCTGGAATATGCTAAAGCATTGGGAAATTAGTGTGAGCAGACAGGATAATTCTGTTAAACCTATAAAATTATTTCCAGAATTGGAACACTTTTTTAGGACAAAAGTATTTTGAATCATAGAGATATAGTACAATCACTTAAAAAAAAAAGATATGAAATTGAGACCTAGAAGACAGACATAACCAAGAGCACATGGCTGATACGTGGAAGAACTCAGACATTATTCTAGTTCTTCTTAATTCATATCCGGTCCTCTCCTCACTGCTCAAATAGTGAACATCTCACAGGTGACTCGTCATACGTAAGGCACTGCTCTTAGGGCTAATCTCCATGTGAGCAGGTACTGCGTGAGGCAGGCCTGGCTTACGTGCAGCATGTTTGAAAATAACTTTGTGTTTAGAGCAGACTTATTTTTCTATTTCATTTTCAACTTAATGCCATGTAAATAATCTTTGGCTAGACTTGTACTTTGGCTAGACAACCTCAAAAACACTGTGTTCAATGATGGGTTCCATTTAAACAGCAAAGAGGCTGTAAACCTCATTGAGAAGAGAGACTTGAAACCAGGTCGTCTCGGCAGGCTCTAAAGCCTGAGTCACCCGGGCAAGCGCTTATAGTACTGGGCCGCTAACATAGAACCCTGAGTGAAAGAGTGGCCGAGAAGGATTTCTCCACTGGCAGGGGAAAAAGAAACAAAACAGCCCGAGCTTAATGACAGACAAAAACCGGCAATCAGCCTCGGGATATGTAAAACGTGATAGAGAATGGTTTTGTTTGTGACACACTAGAAAACTGAGGCTGATTCTGAGGAAGGCAAGCACCGCCCACCGTTAGCCAATTATTGCAATGTATGAAAACTCACCCGGTGCTCTCAGACTCCCTACTTCTTCCAGTGTAAGCAGAAATGTGGGTATTTATGCAAACTCACCCAATTTCCATGTATCAACTCAATTAGTGAAAGCAACCTGCAACAAAAATCTCTGTGTGGAATGGATAAACTGTCTCCAAACTTGATCAAGACCACAGGCCAACGATTTGCTCCCTCTGAAGTAAATGACCTAGGATGCTTATTCTGACCAAGAAAAAATTCTAATGGTAACTTCCATTTTTTTTAAAGGAATATTAGGTAAAAGAGGCAATCATTTATTCCTTCTAGATCAGGGGCGTCCAAACTTTTGGCATCTCTGAGCCACAGTAGAAGAAGAGTTGTCTTGGGCCACACATTACATAGATTGCGACACATAATCACAAAAAAAATCTCATAATGTTTTAAGTAAATTTACGATTTTGTGTTGGGCCGCATTCACGGCCATCCTGGGCTGCCCGCGGCCCGTGGAGTAGCATCGAGATGAAGAATGAAGACGAAGACTAACTTTTAAGGGAGATAGTGTCTCTGCGAGAGTCTTTGGTTTTTGAGTACGGTTGACATGCAATGTAATGTTAGTTTCAGTTATGCATACTGATGCAACATTTAGACACCTCACAAAGTGATCACCGCAGGAAGTCCAGTAACCATCTGTCGCTGTGCAAAGTTATAGTATTATCGGTTGTATTCCTTGTGCTGCATATTACATCCCCATAACGTTTATTTTATAACTGGAACTTCGTACTCCTTTTTTCCCTTTACCTTCTTCACCATCCTCCTCACATTCCTACATTCCTTCCCTCTGGCAACCATCAGTTTGTTCCTTGTATGTGTGAGTCTGTGTACGTTTTGTTTAATTATCTGATTTTTTTAGATTCCTCATGTAAATGAAATCATAAGATATTGGTCTTTGTCTGACTTATTTCACTGAGCATAGTACCCTCTAGATCCATTCATGTTGTCACAAAGGCAAGATTTTATTCATTCTGTGGCCAAGTAATATTCCATTGTATGTAGATACCACATCATCTCTGCCCATTTATCTATTGATGAGCACCTTGCTTGTTTCCATATCTTGGCTATTGAAAGTAATGCTGCAATGAACATAGAGGTGCATATGTCTTTTCAAATTAGTGCTTTCTTTTCTTCTGAAAAATCCCCAGAAGTAGAATTGTTAGGTTGTATGGTAGTTTTAATTTTAATTTTTCGAGGAACCTCCATATTGTTTCCCATGGTGGCTGCACCAGTTTACAATCCCACCAACAGTTTGTGAGGGCTCCCCTTTCTCCACATCCTCGCCAGCACTTGTGTGTTGACTTTTGGGTGATGGCCGTTCTGACAGGTGTGGAGTGATATCTCACTGTAGTTTTGATTTGCATTTCCCTGATGTAGAGTGGTGCTCAGCATATTTTCATGTGTGTTGACCATCATGTCTTCTTTGGAGAAACATCTACTGAGGTCCCCTGCCCATTTTGAAACCAGAATCCTCGTTGGTTGTTTTTATTTTTTTTGATGTTGGGAGTCTTTCTGTATTTTGGATAATATTCCCTTATCAAATATATCATTTGGAAATTTCTCCTCCCATACAATAGGTTGTCTTTTCATTTTGTTGATGGTTTCCTTCAATGTACAAATCTTTTTGTATTATTGCAGTCCCATTTTTTTTTAATTTTTGCTTTTGTTGCCATGGCTTGGGGAGACATATCTAAAAATATTATTAAGACTGATGTAAAAAAGTTATGTTTTTTTAGGAGTTTAATAGTTTTAGATCTTTTGTTTAAAACTTTAATTGATTTTGAGGGGGTGTTTTGTATACACTGTAAGAAAATGACCCAGTTTTATTTTATTACATGTATGTGGTCAGTTTTCCCAGCACCATTTATTAAACAGACTGTCCTCTTCCCCGTGTATGTTCTCAGGTCCTTTTGAATAGAGTAATTGACCTTATAAGTATGCATTTGTTTCTGAGCTCTTTGTTTTGTTTCATTGATCTACGTTTTTGTTTTTGTGCCAGTACTATACTCCTTTGAATACTATGGCTTTGTAATATAGTTTGAAATCAGGGAATGTGATACCTCGAACTTTGTTCTTTTTTCTCAAGATTTCTTTGGCTATTTGGGGTCTTTGATGGTTCCATATAAATTCTAGGATTATTTGTTCTGTGAAAAGTGCCACTAGCATTTTGATAGGTATTTCACTGAATATATTGTTTGCTTTGGGGAGTATGAACATTTAAATAGATTGTTCTTTTTATCTATGAGCACGGTATAGATAGTCTTCCATTTATGTGTGTCATCTTTAATTTCTTTGCTCAGTGTTTTCAGAATACAGGTTTTTACCTGTACTGGTGAAATTTATTCCTGAGTATTTTATTCTTTTTGACTGAACTGTAAATGATGGTGTTTTCTTAATTTCTCTTTCTAATAGTTTTTTTATATATATATTTTATTGGTTATGCTATTACAGTTGTCCCATTCCCCCCCACCGCCCTGCACACCCTTGTCCCCCACACTCCCCCTCTTTAGTTCATGTCCATGGGTCATATATATGAGTTCTTTGGCTTCTACATTTCCTATACTCTTCTTAACCTCCCCCTGTCTATCTTCTACCTACCATTTATGCTTCTTTTTCCCTGTACATTTTCCCATTCTCTCCCCACCCACCCCTCTGATGATAACCCTCCATGTGATCTCCATTTCTGTGATTCTCTTCCTGTTCTAGTTGTTTGCTTAGTTTGTTTTTGTTTCTGTTTTAGGTTCAGTTGTTAATAGCTGTGAGTTTGTTGTCATTTTACTGTTCCTATTTTTGATCTTCTTTTTCTCAGATAAGTCCCTTTAACATTTCATATAATAAGGGCTTGGTGATGATGAACTCCTTGAACTTGACCTTATCTGGGAAGCACTTTATCTGCCCTTCCATTCTAAATGAAAGCTTTGCTGGATAGAGTAATATTGGATGTAGGTCCTTGGCTTTCATGACTTGGAATACTTCTTGCCAGCCCCTTCTTGCCTGCAAAGTTTCTTTTGGGAAATCAGCTGACAGTCTGATAGGCACTCCTTTGTAGATAACTCTCTCCTTTTCTCTTGCTGCTTTTAAGATTCTCTCTTTATCTTTCATCTTGGGTAATGTAATTATGATGTGGCTTGGTGTGTTCCTCCTTGGGTCCAACTTCTTTGGGACTCTCTGAGCTTCCTGGACTCCCTGGAAGTCTATTTTCTTGGCCAAAGTAGGGAAGTTCTTCTTCATTATTTGTTCAAATAAGTTTTCAATTTCTTGGTCTTCCTCTTCTCCTTCTGGCACCCCTATGATTCGGATATTGGAACATTTAAATATGTCCTGGAGGTTCCTAAGTCTCTCCTCATTTTTTTTTAATTCTTGTTTCTTCATTGTGTTGTGCTATAATGTTTCTTTCTTTCTTCTGGTCCCCACCATTGATTTGAGTCCCATTTTTCTTCCCATCACTGTTGGTTCCCTGTATATTTTCCTTCATTTCCCTTATCGTAGCCTTCATTTGTTCATCTAATTTGTGACCAAATTCAACCAAGTCTGTCAGCATCCTGATGACCAGTGTTTTGAACTGTGCATCTGATAGGTTGGCTATTTCTTCATTGCTTAGTTGTATTTTTTCTGGAGCTTTGATCTGTTCTTTCATTTGGGCCTTTTTTTTTTTTTTTTTGTCTTGGAGCACCTGTTATGTAGTAAGGGGTGGAGCCTTAGGTGTTCACCAGAGCGGGGAAACCACGTCGCTGCGTTGTGACGCTGTTTGTGGGGGAGGGGACCGAGAGGGAACAATGGCACTTGCTCCGCTCTCTGCCAGTTTTCAGTCACTTCCCCCGCTACCCACAGTCAATTTGGGCCCTTCTGGTGCTGGTTCTGGTGATGATTCCTGGTGGGAGGGCTTATGTACGCTCTAGGACCCTGTGGGTCTCTAACGAGCTCTCCTGTGAGGCCGGGAGTTTCTCCCGCTGCTGCAGCCTCAACCCCCACAGGAGTTTTCAATCAGAGGCCCTGAGGCTTTATTTCCCCCGAGCTGGAACTCTGGGTTGCGGGGTCTGTCTCGCTCCCCAGTTGTTCCTCCCGGTTTATCCTCATGAGGGAGTGGGACACCCGGTCCGCAGCCGCCACCTCTCCCGGCCAGCCACGCCTTTCCCGGATCCGCCAGCCGCCGCCCCGCTACATGAGTCCTCTCCGCCCCTCCTACTGGTCTGGATGTATGTTTCTTTAATTTCTTGGTTGTTAGACTTCCATACAGTTCGATTTTCTGTCAGTTCTGGTTGTTTTTTTGTTTTAAAATTTGTTGTTGTCCTTCTTTTGGTTGTGCGAGGAGGCACAGTGTGTCTACCTATGCCTCCATCTTGGCCGGAAGTTCTAATAGTTTTTAATTAGTGTATAAAATGCAATAGATTTCTGTATATTAATTTTGTACTCTGAAGCTTTATTGAATTCATTTATTAGTTCTAATAGTTTTTTGGTAGAGTCTTTAGGATTTTCTATATATAGTGTCATACCATCTGCAAATAGTGACAATTTTACTTCTTCCTTTCCAATTTGAATGCCTTTTATTTATTTTTCTTCTCTAGTTGCTGCAGCTAGGTCTTTCAATACTATGTTGAATAAAACTGGTGAGGGCTGGCATTCTTTTCTTGTTCTTGATCTTAGAAGAAAAGCTTTGAGCTTTTTTACCATTGAGTATGATGTAAGCTGTGAGTGCACCACGTGTGGACTTTATTATGTTGAGGTTTGGTTCCTCTACACTCACTCTGTTAAAAAGTTTTTTTATTCATAATAGCATGTTTATATTTGTCATGTTTTTTTCTGCATCTACTTCAATGATCATATAATTTTTATGCTTGGTTTTGTTAATGTGGTGTTTCATATTAATTTGAGGATATTGAACCATCCTTGAGTCCCTGGAATAAATCCTATTTGATGATGGTGTGTAATTTTTTTACTGTATTGTTGAATCTGGTTTGCAAATGTGATTTTTATTTGAAAATTTTGCAATTGTTTTCACCAGGAATATTGGCCTGTAATTTTATTTTTGTTGTTGTTGTTGTTGTATCTGTCTGATTTTTGGTATCAGGGTAATGCTGGACTTGCAGGATGAGTTTAGAAGTTTGTCTTCCCCTTCAATTTTTTGGAATAGTTTGAGAAAATAGGTGTTAGTTCTTCTCTAATTGTTTGGTGTAATTCACCTGTGAAGCCATCTAGTTCTGGAATTTTGTTTCTTGGGAGTTTGCCATCAGCATGAACACACCTTCTAAGAAAAAATCTTTTAAGAGTTGTGTCTGAAGATGTTCCCCAAAGGCATTTCTTCCACAAACCATTTTTACTGCTGCCACTGGTAGAGGTTACATTTTGATTATGATCAGAAACTATATGTGAAACTATGGGAACATTGCCCTGTGCATATCCAAATTGTGATGCATCTTTTTAAATAAGTATTGAGCTTCAACACTGAATTTCAAGAAATGTACTATTTATCTGAAGAAGGTAAAGAGGAGAAAAAGTAAAATAATTGAGGAAATGGTGCTACTCCTTTCTAAGAACTAATGTGTAAAAGATTAAGAATCTTGAGTCTGTAAATAGGATATAGAGGGGACATAATTAATAATCAACATTTAATATACTAATGTGCAACCTTTATTTCTTAAGGGATTATGATGCTTGGACTTTCCCTCACTTATTTGTCCTTGTCCACTGGAACCCCTCTGCCCCATGTGCTCTTTAAGGACATTTCTAGAATTCATAATTCCATGGATAACACTTGGAAAGCTCTACTATAGATCATAATCTTAGAATATAGAAACTCAGAGATGATCTATCCAATTTCTCACTTTCTGATGAAATAACTAAGGCCCTGAAAAATTAGATGATTGTTACTAGTTTCCCAGGTAGAGGCAATGAAACTAGAACTCATAAGTTTAACCCTACACCATTACTTTATGCCATATTTCCTCAGTCTTTAATCATAAGTGAGAGGTGCAGCTAAATGTGACCTTGTGATCAATATAGAAGTAGGACATCACTTCTTGAGATCTTCTTAAGTGAGAGAGGGAGAAAAAAAGACGGTAAAAGCACTAACAACAATGAGAACATTATTCCTACTAACCAGATCCCCACACCTACCCACCCCCGACCAGTACACCTGTCATCCCAGATCTATTCAAGAGCTAGATTCTTGTCCAGCCTCATAATATCAACTATAACATGAGGAAATAATAACACCCCTGAGCTCAGGCAGATGTAAAAAGTGTTGAACAGAAAGCATTGTAGTACTCATATTTCTGCTTAGTGGGAGATCAATTCACAAATTGGTTGTTAAACAGGAAATAACTCTTCTCATTTAATACTATTTAAGAGCTCTTCCTTTTAGCATTGCCTGTGACTAAAATCTCTGACCCCACAGGAGAAAATACATGGTCCAGGAAGAAGGCAGATATAGAATCTGAACTTTGAAAAAGGTACAATCACACAGATGTTTTCATTAGCAAATTTAGCAACTGCACAGTTTTTGTGAAAGTTTTTGGATGTCGGAAAAATTACTCCATTCATTCATTCTCTCATCAAATATTTATTGAGCTGTACCTGTGTGGCAGACACTATGGGCATGTTAGTAGATAAAGCATTTATAGTTTCTGACTGCATGGGTTCAGCATTCTTATTGAGAAGGGGAAAGAAACAATATACAAATTAAAAAATAATATGAAGTCAAATAATAATTGTTAGAAAAATTCTGTGAAGAAAGAGAGAGCCAGGCAGTGTGCTTTTTAGTGGTGATATTTGCATAGACATATAAACAAAATAATAGTCAATGAACAAAAAAATAAAGAATTTATAGGAAGAGAAAACAGTAAGTACAAGGGTGTGTTCTAGGAACAACAAGAAGA
>VMDR010033493.1:0-11347 GCA_007922815.1 Macrotus californicus
ATTTTGTCTTATACCCTCATCTATTCACTTCCAGTATTATTTTGAAACAAATCCCTATCATTTTGCTACCTCATCTGTAAATATTTCAGTATTCTTAAGAGATGTCTTTTTTAATGGCCATGTATAATGCAAAATGTCAGTGTCATGAAACATAAAAATAGTGTCAGAGCTGTTCTAGATTAAAGGGGATGACAGAAGCATGACAGTAAGATGCAGCGTATGATCCTGCATTAGCAACAACTCTTAGCGCTTACTGTGTGCCAGGAGGTGTTAATAGTTATTTACATCATCATATCACTTGCCTAGGATAATTCTGTGAGGTAGGTTCCTTCTTTACAAACGGAAACGTAGAGACACAGAGTCAACTCTTGTCCAAAGACTTGTGGCTAGAAAATGCCAAAACCAGAGTTTAAACCCAGGCGGTCAGTGCGTCTCTGGAGCACCTGCAGTGAACGTCTGTCGTGTCTGCTGTGCTGTGGTAATACGGGATAGCTCTGTGGTCTGGAAAGATCTTCCGAAACCAAACTACAGCTCAGAAGGCTGAGCGCTTTCGCGAGGAAAACGCATGTGGCTCTCCTGCCTCAGTCCTCTTGGTAGCCATTCTAGGTTCCTCCTCTGGTGGTGCTAGGGCAACACCGCTCAAGTTTTCCTAAAAGATACCCTTTCAGTTCTGATTACCCCAGCTTTTCTTTTGCAATAGACAGTGTGCTTAACATTTCCTTGGAGAGGGTGGCTGGATAAGCATTAGTTTCTACTTTAAGACCCTGTGGCCTCTCCACCTGTTACCTTAGACCATCGGATCAGAGTCCAGCCACATATGTCTAGATGTTACTCTTTTTAGTTCCCACCTAAAAAGGAAAACCCTCTTATAGAAAATCTCAAACTCATACAAAAGTAGACAGAACAGTAAAATGAACGCCCATGTACATCCACATCACTCGATTATAAACTCATGGCCAGTCTCATTTCATCTCTGCCTTGACCACTTCTCTTCTTCCCATGTATTTTGAAGCACATCTCAGTAAATATTCCATTTGCCTCTAAAAGATGAGGACTTCTCACAAACATAATAGTGAAACTAAAACTTTAAAAATTAACAGTACTACCTTAATTAAATATCTATATACTATTTACATCTCCTACATTGTCTCATAAGAGTTGTTTTATAGGTTAGTTTAAATCAGGATCCAGATAAGACCCACACAGTGTGATTGGCTGACATGTCTCTTATGTATAGTCCTCACATCTTTCCTGGTCTAGCAGTTCCTCCTCCATTTTTTTTTTCTTACAGCTTTTTGGTTATAGAAACCAGGTTGTAGACATTTAATTTTGGATATTCTGTCTGTCAGTAAAATTTTATTCTGTTTTATTTTTGATGAGATAGTAAGGTAAACCTATTAAAAAATTGTTAACCTACTTTTCAGAGAGGTGAAGCTAAGCAGAAAATTTTCTTTAATAGCTAAACTAACTCAAATTTCATAGTGATTTCTTCATAAATCTGTTGAATCATCTTTGCTATAAAATTCACTGTAGAGTTTATACATTTTATGTATATTTAATCTGAAAATACTTATTTATTCACTTGTTTATTTTTGTAGCCACTGGAGAAGAAGTTTGTCCGAGTTTCAGGAGAAGCAACTATTGGGCATGTCGAGAAATTTCTGAGAAGAAAAATGGATCTTGATCCAGCTTGTCAGGTAGGGTACCTGTGTGTAAAAGGACAGGTGAAGTTGTGAGGGTGCCTTTAGCATATTAAAGACAGGATTTTCTCTAGGGTTTCATGCAGTGGCTTTTGTCTTACGATATTATGGATATTGTTTATGCTAATTGACATTGGTGCACAGTGATGCCCACCCCACCTTCAAAGACATTTGACTTACTGTCTGTCTCTCACTGCCATCGATGACCATCTACAAGACACCTAGAAAGATGAAGTATCTACTATAGACCCTGTTAGTTTTTTAAGGATTGAAAAGCAGTCTCCCACTCTACTTGTGTATTTTCTATTGAAAACCTCAACCCTCATGTGTTTTTGAACACAGAGTGTAAATATACTCATAGGTCTGGAAATATGGGCTAGTGAAAATGCACATTTATATAGTTTTATTTTTTCACTGGTCAAATTTAGAAGGGATTTTTAAAAGATTTTATTTATTTTTAGAAAGAGGGGAAGGGAGGGAGAGAAACATCGATATACGAGAGATATATTGATTGGTTGTCTCCTACATTCCTCCAACTGGGGACTTGGCCCTCAACGCAGGCATGTGCCCTGACTGGGAATCGAACTGGAGGCCTTTTTGGTTTGCAGACCGGCACTCAGCCCACTGAGCCACACCAGCCAGGATAAACAGGGATTCTTGTTATTCATCCTGTGTAAAATTTCATAGAATAATTTTTATTTAAAATACCTATTTGCCGTTTAGTAAGTTAATCGATATTTTAAAGCTAGCTGAAGTTTTGCTGGCGTTTTTAGTACCAATTTCTACTGATACTAAATATATACTAAATATCTATTAAATCCAGTGAAATGTAACTTCTCTTATTCAGCTTGACATAATGCTAGCTGTATCTCTGGCATCTGAAAAGTAGATATGACTTTTCTGTCACCTTGTACCATAACATATTTAAAGTTATTCTTAGTCCTTTGTTTAGAAATAGATAACTGTACCCTGGCTGATGTGGCTCAGTGGATTGAGTGCCAGCCTGCGCAGCATAAGGTCACCAGTTCGATTCCCATTCAGGATACATGCCTGGGTTGTGGGCCAGGTCCCCACTTGGGGGCGCACAAGGAGCAGCTGATCAATATCTCTTGCACATCAGTGTTTCTCTCCCTCCCTTTCTCTCTTCCCTCACTTTTCTCTAAAACTAAATAAATAAAATCTTTAAAAAAAGAAGTAAGTAACTGTTTAGAGACACCTGGACAAAGAATTTTGAATGATCCCATAACTATTATTTCTAAAAGCAGAAGTCACAAGACTTGAACCTGATTATATAGAATAACCAAAGTAGCGCCCAAAAGGGCTTTTTCTGGGCTACAGACTACATCTTCTAGCTAGATACCCATCAGAGCACAATTATCACGTACAAGTCTCACCTTTGGTGTTCTAAGAAATTTGGTTGCCAGAGCTCTGTTGGTTTTATTGTGTAAAAACGTGGGTTTATTTTTTCCTCATATCATAGAATTTAAGGCTTTTAGCATTTTGAAATAAAGCGATAAAAAGTTCGTTTCAACCTTTAATTTTCTTTGTCAACTCTTGGCTCTCTACGTAAATGTTTCTCTTTTAAAAAAATGTTTTTTTATATTTTATCATTACCATTTAACCCCCTTATACTTCTCTCCCTCCTGCAACCACCACACTGTTGTCCATGTCCATGAGTCCTTTTTCCTTTTTGCTCAATCCCTCCGTCCCCTAATCACCCCTACTCAGAGCTGTCATCCCTCTCTCCATCTATGAGTCTGTCTCTATTTTGTTTGTTCAGTTTGTTCATTAGAGTCCACATATAGATGAAATGATAGGATACTTGTCTTGCCCTGACTTGTTTCACCTAGCATAATGTTCTCCGGGTCTATCCATACTGTCGCAAAGGGTAACATTTTCTTCTTTTTTATGGCTGAGTAGTATTCCAATGTGTGAGTGTCCCATAGTTTTATCCACTCATCTACTGATGGACTGCTTCCATATGTTGGCAATTGTAAATAATCCTGCAATAAACAAAGGAATGCTTATGTTCTTTTGAATTAGTGTTTTGGGTTTCTTCAGATATATTCCCAGAAGTGGGATTATAGAGTCAAAAGGCAGATCCATTTTTAATTTATTGAGGGATCCCCAAACTGCCTTCCACAGTGGTTGCACCAGTCTACATTCCCACCAACAGTGCAGAAGGGTTCCCTTTTCTCCACATCCTCACCAGGACTTGTTTGCTGATTTATTGATGACAGCCGTTCTGACAGGTGTGAGGTGATACCTCATTGTGGTTTTAATCTGCAGTTCTCTGACGATTAGTGATGTTGAGCATCTTTTCATATGTCTATTGGCCATTTGTGTGTCTTCTTTGGAGAAGTGTCTATTCGGATCCTTTGCCCATTTTTTAATTGGATTCTTTGTTTCTTCAGTGTACAGTTTTATAAGTTCTTTATAAATTTTGGATATTAACTCCTTATCAGTGGAACACTATGTAGCTACTAAAAAGAGAGAAAGCTAACTATGTACTCTAAAAGATGTTCATGGTATATTAAGGGTTGTTGGTTTTGAGATTTTATTTATTTTTAGAGAGGGGAAAGGAGGGAGAAAGAGAGGGAGAGAACCATCAGTGTGTGGTTGCCTCTCACGTGTCTCCGAATGGCAACCTTACCTGCAGCCCAGACATGTGCCCTGACAGGGAATCAAACTGGCGACCCTTTGGTTTGCAGGCCAGCACTCAACCCACTGAGCCACACCAATCATGGCAAGGTTTTTTGTTTTTTTTTAGTAGAGAATTTGGAAAAGGGAACTGACTGTATGAGAGAACATGTTTGCTAATGACATATTGGACAAGGGTTTAATCTCCAAAATATGTAAAGAACTCATACGGCTGAACACCAGGAAGACAAACAATCCAGTTAAAAAATGGGTAAAGGACCTGACTAGACACTTCTCCAAGGAGGACATAGAGATGGCCCATAGAATGAAAAGATGACGTCACTAGCTATCAGAGACATGCAAATTAAAATCACAATGAGTACCACCTCACACCTACTAGAATGGCTGTCATTTATAAACCAGCAAACATGTGCTGGTGAGGATGCGGAGAAAAAGGAACCCTAGTGCACTGTTGTGGGAATGCAGACTGGTGCAGCCACTGTAGAAAACAGTATGGAATTTCCTCAAAAAATCAAAAATGGAACTAGCTTTTGACTCAGCAATTCCACTGCTGGGAATATACCCTAAGAATCCTGAAACACCAATTCAAAAGAGCTCATGCACCCCTATGTTCATCAGCACTATTTACAATAGCCAAGATTTGCAAACAGCCTAAGTGCCCATTAGTAGATGAGTGGATCAAAAAATTGCAGTACATTTACACAATGGAATACTCTGCAGCAGAGAGAAAGGAATTCCTCCCTTTTGCGACAGCATGGTTGGAACGAACTGGAGACTATTATGCTGAGTGAAATAAGCTAGTTGGTGAAAGACAAATACCATATGGTCTCACCTATAAGAGGAACAAAATAAACTGACAAGCAAAATGGAACTAGAGATACAGAATACACTGACAGCTGCCAGAGGCCGGGAAAGGAGAGGACCGATGGAAGAAAAGGGAAAGGGTTAGTCAAAGAACGTGTATGAATGACACGCGGACATAGGCAGTGGTGTGGGGATGGACTGTGGGAGCAGGGGGTAGGCTGGGTGGAGGAGGGCAAAGGGGGAAAATTGGGACAACTGTAACAGAAAAGACAATAATAAACAAATAAAAAGGGATTTGTAGAATAATCATATGTGACAGAATCCCATTTTTTTAAAAACAAAAAACCCTACATGCACATGTAGCATCTAGGACCATACATATCAAACTTCAGGACCATACATATCGAACTAGCCCTGGCTGGTGTGGCTCAGTGGATTGAGTGCGGGCCTGCAAACCAAAGGGTCACTGGTTCAGTTCCTAGTCAGGGCACATGCCTGGGTTGCGGACCTTTGGGGGTTAAGGTTAAGTTGAAAAGAAAACTACAGTAAGCAAATCATAAATGTATGCCCTGTGGTGAAGTCTTCTTAGAGTGATGGTCTCTGCATTGCTGAATACTTAATAAAAACACGACAGTTTCCAAATTCTTTGATTTTTCATGGGTCTGTGTGCAAGATCTAAAATTGCTTTCAAGTCATTTTGCAAATGAGTTATTATTCTGCCTATTTTAAAAACTGATAAGCATAAAACACAAAAGTTGTTATTGATTGGAGATTATGCATTATGGATAGTATAGGAGTTGATAGGCTATGACCCATGGGCCAAATTAGCCTGTTTTTATACATAAAGTTTAATTGGAACACAGCGATACACAGCTTCTTTTCATGCCACAGTGACAGCATTGAGTAGATGTGACAGATCCTAGGGCCCACAAAGCCTAAAATATTTATTTTCTAGCCCTTCACAGAAAGTTTGCTGACCCCTGACATACACTTAGGCTTTGGAGAAAGATAGACCTGGGTTCAGATCTGCATTTTGCTACTGACTAGCTTTGTGACCTTAGGGAAGTTTAATGCCTTCACCTGTTAGTGCTCCTATCTGTAAAATAGGAATTGTAATACCTAGCTCACAGGAATGTGAAGGCTAGATGAGGAAACATGTCAAACGCATAGTATAACATATGGTGTATACAGTGACTGTTCAGTTAAAGGCATCTGCTTTTACCATTCTTCCCTAACCATGCTGACAGTGCTTAGAATGTTTAGAGTAAACAGAATCTGAAGGTAGGAAATCTGGTTAAGAGGTGTTTTAAGCCCGGGGTATTATGAACTAAGAGGCACCAGGACATAGGAACTGATTGCATGTGAGAAGAAAGGAAAAGGAAGAATCAGAGTCAGTGGTGATATTCTGGTTCAGAGGACGAGGGGAAGAAACGTCGTGCCATAAACTAAATAAGGACATTAGAAGATGGAGTAAATTAAGGGATATATAGTGAGAAGACTGCTGAGGACCTGATCCCATTTTAAGGTAATGGGACAGAAGCACTCAATGAAAGACAAAGAGAGATTAAAAATGTGCTTTTCTATCTTAGCAAGAAAGTATACTGAAATCTTACTATATTATATTGTATAACTGTATAACAGTACCATTCTTTCTAGAGCATTTTATATAACAGTAGATTTATCTTAGAGCTTTGGCATTACTAAAGGGCTGAAAAGACCTTGTTAAGATTATTCCATCCATAAAACAGCGTCCTTAGTATGTGCTCTGCCACTGTGAGACTTCCCACTTTCGGAAAAAGAGGTATACCCTGTAAGAGAATCGTTCAAATAAGTAAGAATTGTCTTTTAAGCACTATATACCCTTTTAATCATTTTATCTTGGAACTTTTTTAAAAAACGTATTTTTCTGCACCCTCTTACACTAAGTACATCAAATGTGATTTAACTTGTACTCAGAGTTTCGAGGAAATCATTTCAAATATCGGCCGAACTGCACTGGAATCCTGCTCCTACACTGCTCTTCCCAGTTCACATCATCGACTCCTGTCAAAAGTTTCCAAAGTCTTTCCTGAGAGTGTTTCATCGCTCTAAAGTAAAATGCCAAAGTGTAGACTGGAAATAATTATGTTGATTTTTCTTAATTTTTCATATGGGTTTCTGAAGCAATAAAGCCTCTGGTACTTTATGCACCTGTAGGTAGATATCATCTGTGGTGATCACTTGTTGGAGCGGTATCAGACTCTGAGGGAAATCCGACGTGCACTAGGTGATGCCGTAATGCAGGTAGGTCTTAGACTCTATCCTACTTATGCCTAATAGGCAAGTTATTTGATGAAATAAAGAAGTTCCATGTTATCAATAAAATGTTAGTAAATATTCTTCAATTTTCTTAAAATTACCTGAACTAGCCCTGCCTGACGTGGCTCAGTGGATTGAGTGCTGGCCTGCAAACAAAAGGGTCACTGGTTGGATTCCTAGTCAGTGCACATGCCTGGGTTGCGGGCCAGGTCCCCAGTAGGAAGCATGTAAGGGGCAAGCAATCAATGTTTCTCTACATATCAATGTTTCTCTCCCTCTCTTTCTTCCTCCCCTCCCCTCTCTCTAAAAGATAATAAAATAAATTTTAAAAATCTTTTAAAAACAGACTTAAAAAAATAAATTTTACTGTATTTACAGAGTTGTGAAACTATCATCCAATCAATTTTAAAACCTTTTTTCTTTTAAATCCTCACCCAAGGACATTCTCATTATCCTTAGAGGGAAAGGGAAGGGGAGAGGGAGGGGGAGAAACTTGGGTGCCTCCTGAATGTGCACTGACCATGACCCTTTGGTTTATGGGATGATACTCCAACCAACTAAGCCACACCGGCCAGGGCTAGACCGTTTTTATTACCTTAGAAAGAAACTCCGTATCTGTTAGTATTTGTCCTCCATGTAACCCCATCCTCCAGCCTCTCTCAACCAGTACTTTACCTTCTGTGTCTGAATTTATCTGTTTAAGACATTTCATGGAAATGGAATCATACAATATGTGCTCTTTTGTGACTGGCTTCTTCTACTCAGTATGTTTTCAAGCTTCATTCATGTTTTAGCATGTATCAGAATCTTGTTCCTTTTTGTGGATGAATAATATTCCATAGTGTGGAAATTCAGTATTTAAGAGAAGGCTGAGTCTCAGAAAGGCAGCAATGGAAGAATTAGGAAAGATCACAAAGCAAAGATGTGTCACTAGAGACCAAGGCTACAGTTATTCACACCCGCGTATTCCCAGTTACACGTACAGATGTGAGAGTTGGACAGTGAGGAAGGCTGATAGGGAAAAAACTGGTTCATTTGAAATATGGCGTTGGAGGAGAGTTCTGTGGATACCCTGGACTTCCAGAAAGACCAACAAGTGGGCACTGGAGCAAATTAAGCCTGAAACATCACTGGAGGCAAAAATGACAACACTGAAGCTGTCCTACTTCAGGTACATCAGGAGAAGACAGGGTTCTTTGGAAAAGACAGCAATGCTGGGAAAGATAGAAGGTAGCAGGAAAAGAGGAAGACCAAACAGGAGATGGATAGAATAAACGTAGACGGAATGTAAGCATAATAGATATATAGATGTAGATTTGAATTATAAGTGATAAAATGTGATTTTATAAACACATTAAAGTTGACTTTATAAATGTATAAATAGTACCTTAAAAAGGTGGATTGATTGCTTGCTGGATGTGGCCTTGGTTTTGAAACGGCTTGTAAGCTGTACTTTGCTTTATATCTCTACATATCAATATGTTGTTTTGCAAATGATGCCTTTCTTTCTGAAATATAACTGTATGCAAAAAGTATTATCTAAAATACTTTAGTAATTTGTCCTCATGTAAAATTGTTAATAGAATCTTTCTATTTGTTTTATAATACAAATTCAGTTACTTTGATTAGGCTAATTGGTCCAGAACAGATCTGATGGTCCATGCGCCAAACATGATATGGAAGTATGCTTTATTTGGCCTATTCTGTGTGTTAAATTGAGTTAAAATTCCTTTAATTAGTCATGTGTTCTCTGGTTTACTGCTGGACTCAACATTACTTACTGATTTCTATACCTAACGCACATACTCATTTATGGTACTTTCCTAGCCTTTGTGGGCGTTCAGATTTGTGAACCTTTTTCTAGAATTCTGGTGAGTTTTCACTGGAGTTGCCCGGAGCAGAAGCCAGATTGCAGTGAGTTGAGTAGTGAGTGAGAAATGAGGAAGGAGAGCCACAGAAAAGCTTAGCAGAGAAGGAGGGGAGGGGCAGCTAGAGCAGGATTGGAACTGCAAGGCATGAATGCCCTCGCTCCTCTTCTTTGTTGCCCAAAGCGGGCCAATTGCTAGTAGCACACTTCCCCAGTGAGTCTTTCTTTAAAGCTAGTTTCATAATAGATTAGGAAATAGTACCTTAAAAAGGTGGATTGGCGCAGCCTTGGTGAGAGCACAAAGAATTAAGACCTGATATCAAGATAAGGGATGGACCACAAAGAGCAGATAAAAAGACTCCGAAGTACGGTATCTGCAGTCATTTAGTAAAGGCTTAAGTTGCCTGATGATCCCTGACTGAAGACATCACTGTGTTACAACACAGTGTGCTTGCTGTTCATGGTGGCAGCTCTGGATAGCACAAGCTAAACTGTACTGAACAGTTTTTAAGAAGGAAGTAAAATCACGGTATATTAAATGGGTAAGAGTTCTAAAGTTTTCTCACTTAGAAGAGTAGTGGCCTGCATTTATGTGGAAATAAATATTTCATTTCTTAGCAGACCCCAGATGCTTTATAACAATTGAGTCTTTTTAGGGAAGCCTACTGCCTGGATGATCTGTTAAGTAGTCTGCACAGAAGGAAAGGTGTATCTCTTTTAGTTCTTTTTGGAGAACTGTTTAACCATAAACAACCTGAGCTAACTATGGATACCTAGTAGTTTCAGAATTGTCTCCTGAGAGTTATTAAAAAGGCACGTTGACAGGGAGTGTTTAGTGATGAGGTGAGTGAAAAAGCAAGTTTATGTTGGACCCTTTATTCTCTTTAAAGAATTTTAACACTAACCCACATTAGTGTTGGGTTATGAAAAACAGACCATTTTTTGACTTGATTATTTATATAACTAGTTTTCAAATAACTGCAAAACACTCTTTTTTTTGCAGGATGGTCTTCTGGTCCTTCATTATGGTCTTGTGGTTTCCCCTCTGAAAATTACTTGAAGATTCTAGGAGAATCAGGAGCGAGGAGGGAAACAAACTAAGGTGGCTTCTGCAGGATTGCGTCTCACCAAAGATTTTCACGAAACGTAATTGCTTCCACTTTGTGGAGAGACATAACTTACCTGTTTCAACACCAAACGCCATAGCATTTATAAGTACAACTTAGAATGGTGGAATGCATCTGTTTTGCTAGCAACTATATATGAAAAGCATCCATAGCTCAGGGCGAAGTTTTCAAAGTATTTTTAAAGTCCTTGTGATTTCAAATACTTTGACATTGATTTTGCTTCCTAATCTTTGATGTAAATCGGTTACTGTTTTCTTCAGTGAACCATGTCACTTTTAAGTTGGTTTGGATCCTACTCTCTGGAATGGTATTAGGCATGCAGGAAGAAAGTGAGCTTTTGAAATGAAGCTTAAAAGCCAGTCTCTGTTAAACGGTACAGACTGTGCCCCTCACACAAAGACCAAAACTATCGGCCACTTTGTGTGTTGCCATCATACTTTGAACTTGAATCCTTTTTTTTTTTTTACCAGCAACACTACTAAACAGATGTCACTCACTTCTAAAAGGGATAAGTTATCATTCTGTGTGAAGGGACCATCTTCTGTACGGTTTATGGCCCGAACCATGAGCCTTCAGTGTAACAAAGACTTCTTTAACATATCTTACAACAAGGGGTACCTCTTTGCAACAAGATTTTTATTCCTAGAATGTTAATCTTATTAACATTCATTTTATTTGAGTACATAGTATGATTATTGATACCTTGTAATGACACTGCTTCTGAAAGTAATAAAAAAATTGAGAAGTTTACAGAATACTTACTCATTGTTTCCTCAGTCAGTTCAATGTGCATTTTCCCATTACTTTGTCACTGGAATAAAGAATACGGGTGCTTGAGACCTCACTCACTTGCACACAGAGATTTCAGTTTTAAGCATTATTTTGCCTAC
>VMDR010033494.1:0-11348 GCA_007922815.1 Macrotus californicus
ATACTGTATGATTCCATTTATACGGAATGTCCTGGATAGGCAAATATATAGAAACAGAAAGTAAATTAGTGGTTTCTTAGTGCTGGGCAAGACTGAATAGAGTTGGGAATAGGAAATGACTATTAATAAAAAGTCCAGGTTTCTTTTAGGGGTGTTAAAAAGAAACCCACATGACCAAAATGGCATCACTTGTGCTAAAGCCCAGTATACCTAGACTTAATAACTAACCTAATTGCAGTTTTGCCCTTCAATAGAAATATAATCTTCATCAATCTGTCTGGAATTTTCTGGTCAAGCAGGGTAAGGCAATCTATCAGGTGGGCCCTCTCCACATCCCCCAAAGGAAGAAGCAGCAATCTGCATGATAAAACACTTGCTGTTCCCTTCCCCCCAAAAGAAGATATCCTGGCCAAAAAATGCTTCTTTTTTTTCTTTTGTTAATAGTTCCCATGTCACACTCTTTTTCCTATAACCCTTCCACTTGGTACAACCTCTCAGACTGCCCTTTTGTTGCTAGATGGGATGCTGCCCGATTCACAAATTGCTTAATAAAGCCAATTAGATCTTCAAATTTACTCAGTTGAATTTTTGTTAACAGGGTGAATGAACATTAGATTGTGATTATGGCTGCACATCCTGTTAACGTAACCCCAAAAATGTAACTATACAATTTAAATAGGTGAGTTGTGTGGTATTCAAAATTATATCTCCACACAGCTGTTAAAAAATAAACGTAATCTTCATCCTACCTCATGTCAAAATTTATTATGAACCCTGATTTAGGGAGTCTGAATTCAGAGAATTTTATGAACTTCCATTTTTTCCCTTGTAGACGAAAAAGGGGCCACATACGAAACCTGAAAAACTCAGGGGAGGCCGGCAAGGCTGGCCTTACAAACTCAGAGACCTAAAGTATCCACATAGGATGGACTGAAATTAAAACTAGTAGTTGGAGCATCAGCCAGATATGCCAGGGTTGAGGGTTCCGTATCTGGTCAGGGCGCATATAGGAATCAACCAATGAATGCATAAATAAGCGGAACAAGCAACACAATCTCAATATCTCTCATCAATAAATTTTTTTTTAATTTTTTAAATTCCAACTAAAAGCAAGTCAGGGTAGGTTGTCCAAGGTAGGATGTCCTAGGCTGGTATCTTCCTTGACAAAGGTCAATCTTTACCTTAACTGAGCCTGACTTGGGAATGTCAGGGTACTTTCCTTTTTCCAGACCCCTCAGGACACAATCTCTCATCAAAGCACAGACCCTTGAACCTCTTATTGTTATTGTTATCGAGTTCATTGTTGACCCTTAACGATCCTATACCCACCAATGTAAAAGAAGTGTCTCTTCATTTTACTGTTTATGCAATATCAGAGATTTCCCCCATTTTGCTATGTCCTGCATCGGTAATCTATCAGCAATTGATTTCCTGGAATCCCCTTACTCTTACCCTTTGATTCTAATGTATAAAATAAGATGCAAAACTGCCAATCTCTGGAGCCTTTTCTCAATTCTTTGCCATTTTGCTTCCTGGCAATTTTCATCAGTTTGGCTCAAATTCATAAAAGTTCTTACGGGTTCAGACGTTCCTTACGTCAACATCCTCAATAGTTTTGATCTGTAGCTGAACATTTTGTCACTGAAGTGCCTCCTAATTGACCCCATTCATCTCCTCAGGGCAAATTTCTTCAAATTTCCCTCTGATTGTTCTTTCCCCAGTAGAGATCAGTCCTTTTCTACTTAAAAGTTGCAATCCCAAATGACTCTTCACTTACCTCCTGGGCAGCAAGCTACGTTGGCCACAAGAAACCATTTTTCTTTTGATTGAAAAGACTTGGCCAGTCTACAATCTACATTCTGCTTCCTAACAGACTTCTCAGAGAACAATTTCTTTACTTCTGTCAAAAAGACTTATGAGAAACTTTAAAACAGACCCCCCAAAATTGTGTTCTGGATGTCCTGTCTGGTGTACCCTTCCAGGTTACCTGATTCTATAGGGGCTTGTGCCTTTCGATGTCTTTAAGCTATTTCACAACTCTGTAAATTGTAGAAAAATGATAATAATGGAAACATTTTGCATCCATCGAAATGCAAATGATTGTGTTGGTGGAATGAAATGGCTTATTGCCTGTGGATACTGACCAGTTTTGGGTCTATTTCTAAATTCTTGTATGAACATAAATGGGGCTACACAGTAGACTCAACAAGCTCCCTGGCAGGCCTGACAAGCTCAGGGATGGAACGTGGCCTTACAGGACAGTCTGGTAACAGAGTGAAATGCTTGCTCTCTCTGATGGCCTTCAGGCTAACAGCTCCTGCCATAGAAATGCTAATTAACTGAAGAAATTCTGCTTGAGGCTTGAGCGGCCTCTTTGAAGAAGGCAAAGAGGTGGGTACTTTTGCACAAAGTAATGACTCCAGAACCAGACTCATGTCAGTGGGGATCCACAGACTGACTAAAGAACAAAGGGACTTAGAAATAAACACATTTTGTCGGATCCCCTTTTGGGGCCTGGCTGTCTACAGTCCCCACCCACCTCTTCACCTCACAAGCATCCCTTCCCTTGATACAGAAGACCTCTGAATTTTGAGCTCCCTCTAAAATAAACTTGAGAATTAGTTCTCCCATCTTCTCAAAGCTAGGCCTTCTCGATCGATAAACCTTTCCTTACTCCAAAACTCTGATGTACTAAATATTGACCTTTCTTTTAAAGCATCGGGCACAGGAACCTTGTACCAGTAACAGTATGATCATAAACTCCTAACTGATCAGGTTATGGAGGGTAGTCACGTCCCAGGCCTACAGCTTCCTTAGCAAAGGTCAGTCTTAACGTTCAATGAGCCGCGTCCATTGTTCTTCTGCATCTAGGATAACACACCTTTGAAGTGTCAGTTATTTCCTCTTCCAGACCCTGGGAAGGCACAACCGCTGGCACCAGAGCACAAAACCACAAGACTTCTCGTTATATATTGTCACTGTTTACTGTAAGTGTTAGCTGTCCTGTACCCACCAATGTAAATGAAATGTGTTCTCCATTTTGCTTTTATCCAATCCCAGAGATTTCCCCACTTTGCTTTCTCTTGTCTCTTTAATGTACCACCAATGGGTTTTATGTAACCTTCCTTATGTTTTCCCCTTTGATTCTAAATGTAAAAAAGGAGCTGCAAATCTGCCCTTCTCTGGAGCATTTTCTCAATCCCTTGAGATCTTGCTTATCCAGGCACATCCTCAAAAGTGTGTCTCAAAGAAATTCTTACAAAATTTTTCTATAGGTTTGAATTTTTTGTGTTGACACCTGGAAGTATTCCTGATTGCCTTTATGTGTACATCCTTTGAATTCTCTTTTGAACTATTTGTAACATTTTACTGGTTCCCTCAGTAATTAATGAGATAAATAAAATATTTCATATGTGTTTACTTTGTATTTGTTATAAGAGTCCTGATTTTAACATTTTTAAAGAAAAGTCTCCTTTATACACAGTACAGTGACAGATAATAAATAAATGAATTAACTAATAATGCATCATTCAGTACTAATGCAGTTTTATTGTGTTATAGCTGGGTATATAATATTAGCTCAATACCTAATATATGGTTGATGCTCAGTAAATTTTGGTGAAATAATCTTTTTTGCTCCTCTTCTACCTACCGAAGTCTTATTTATTGTCAGAGGAATCCCTTCAACTACATTCATTTCACGTCTTCCCAAGGCCTTCGCACCCAGCAGATGTGGCCTTTGTTTGTGTGATTTGAAGACTCAGAGCCTACTCCCCTGATGCAATCGTTTTCAGAGAGTCTTAGTAAAAATCAGAAAAGGTGTCAAAAAAAAAGTCTGGTAATTAAAAAAAATACCTGTCAGCTCATCTTCCAACTCCCCAACCCCCACAAGCAAGGATGGCAGGTGGGTAGTATTTCCCACCTAAGAACTTTGTGCCTTGGTAAGTTAATTTCCACTCTTCCTGAAGGTTAAGCAGTTGTCATTAAAAGGATCTGTGATTCACTTTTCTCCTTCTTGGCAGGTCTTCGGGGAGAAAAAAGGGCAGAAGAAGTGAATGCATGATAATGTGAGGCGCTAATTCTATTATGACAGGACCAGCCTTACAATTATGGGGCAGTTAAGGAAAAGTCTATCTCCCTTATGATCGTGTTTTGACTGCACTCTGAGACATAAGGCTTGTCCTTAAATGATTTGTGTTTATTCATTTACTCAACATTTATTAAGCATTTGCTACTGGTCTGGCACTTTGTTGGACGGCGGCAGGTCCTGCTGGGGGTGCAGAACAACACCACCCATCCCCACACAGCTTCCCGCCTACAGTGGCGTGGCTTTTCCATTTGGCCAGCTTCCCTGACGTCATGTTAGTGATGACTTACTCTTCCAAAAGAAAACCTTGTCTAAGAGGATAAAAGTCAAAAATTATTTTATCACTTGTTCCAGAAACCTTCCCCAAAGAAAATTATTTAAATGAAAATCCAGCTGTTCAACCCTTCAACATCAGCATCAACAACTTTATTCCCCAAGACTCTTTAAAACATTTACTTCAAAATCCACCCCTTGCTGTGTCCACCGATCCAAAACTATTGTACCACCATCTTTACCCAATGCTAATCAAGCCTCTGTATGAAAGGCTCGTTTTCAATTGGCCTTTGATTCCTCATAAATATCCCGACTTAGCCCTTCCTCTTAAGGAAGCTATTAAAAGTCTGTCAAGGCATGCTCCCCCTTGCTACAAAAAGAACCTCCGCTTTGTCTTATCAACAGGTTGTTTTGGTGAGATTTTTCAGACAGCCAGCATTCAAAGGGGATGAAGACCAGGGCTGGAGGTAATATCCTTGGATAAGTACATACTAGAGTTTCATTAAGGGCGAGCCTTAGAGTATCACGGCAGCTGTCAGCAGGAGGTGGTCTCTCTGATGAGTGAAGATGCAAGGTCGGGAGAACAAGGTTAAGAGCTAAGACTATGTCGCATCTCCAAGGGGGACTTAATCCCCGAGCACTCTTTCCATAGACCATGCAAAATAAGGTATAATCAACATATGGTTTGCAGTGGCCGGCATGGCTCCGTTGGCTGGAGCATTGTCCCATAACGGAAAGGTCACCAGTTGGATTCCTAGTCAGGACCCATGCCTGGGTTGCAGGCTAGATCCTGGGTTGGAACACATGCAGGAGGCAGCCATGGGTGATTCTTCTCACATCGATGTTTCTCTTTCTCTCTCTCTTCCCCTTTCTCTCTTGAATGAGAATAAAATAAAACTTTAAATATATATATTTATATATATGATATAAGATAAATAAATATATATTTATATATAATATAAGATATATAAATAAATTATATTATATTATATAAATGTATATTTATATAATATAATATAATACATATATATATATATATGTGTGTGTGTGTGTTTTTAAGTCTTTCCTTCATAGGTTGTAAATCCCTTTAGATTTCTTTGACGCTGCAGGAAAGCCTGACTGACAGGAAGTGCTGTGAAGGGAAGTGAGAAACAGGGTCATGAGGGGAGGTGAGTCCTGACAGTATCCCCCGTCCTCCCCTCTGGGGATACTCTGGTTAATGGCAGAAGTGGAAGCACATCAAGGAGAATTGCAGTGTAATACGGATCAACAGCCAAGGCCATGCTCAGCTGTGGCCCCAGATGGCACAAGGAGTCACACGACCCTTAGAGGATAATAAGGAGGAACCAAGGGAGCCTCCCCTCTTTCTCAAATGTATCTGCGCAGCACCATCTGATGGAAATCTAGCTTGTCTCACCTGTAAGCATCCCATACCGATCCATACAGAAAGAAATCATTGAAAAGCAATCTGTGTCTTCATTTTGAGTATACCTCATTAATATCTGGCTTGATGCTCTCTAACTTGCATTATTTCATACTAGACTTATCAGGGTGATCACTTAGGAAGCCACATAGATGCCTAATCACTTTGTTGTGCACCTGAAACTAATATAATATTGTATAGCAACTGTAATTGAAAAATGCTTTAATATTTTAAAAATATATTTGTTTGTTGGTTTCATTTTTAAATATAAGTAATGATAATAATTATATCACCTTATGGTTTTCACAGAATTGTATCACCCAATGTCTCACTTGAGCCTCACAATGATCCCTGGGAGACCTTTCAGCCTTTGTTACAAATGAAACACCACAATAGCTACTCCTGGGTCACACAGCCACTTTGTAACTCAATGTGGACTTGAACCTGGATCTTTCAAAATGTAACAACCCAACACAGTGCAGGTTCCTGCCAATATCTGAAAAATGGGTAACAATTCTATGTTGCATAGTACTACTTTATGCAAAATATCTGGAGAAAGGTGCCTCCAAAATAGTCCGATATCACCCCTCCGCTCACTGTCAGCGCAGGTACCAGACAAACAAATCAGCGGTGTCATCTTGCTTTTTAAAACAAACAAGTAATCAAACAATCTTCTACCGGACAAATCTTAAACCTCCAAATAAGTAGACTCTGCATCCCCAACAATACTGTTAAGAAGTCAACTCCTGGCTGGCCGAGGGGTAGCTCCATGCATTGAAGGACGCACGTGCCTGTGGAATTCATGCTTTTGGCAAGGCTGAAATCCTGGCAGGTCCAGAAACTGATGCGCAAGTCCAGTTCGCTGGTATCAAAACAGACTTCTACTCTTATACTCTCACAGGTAGAATGACTTGTGTACTGGCCATACATGGAGGCATTACTTTCCTGGTTTTATACTTCAAGTTAAGATCTAATAAACTGAAGCTGTGAAGGCAATATAAAAGAATTCTAAACTGTACTTCACCTGTTAATTTCCCATGCCTGGAGAAGCTAATGTCAACTCACCATGTAATACTCAATGTTTACAATACATTATGAATCAGGGGGGCGGGGTGGGGTGGGGTGGAGACGTCAACTCTTAGTTTGATGTTTTATATTCTCCTGGTTCTGCAGAATCATCTTTTCATTATCAGGGAAGTATCAGTGTGCTGTATCATGGGCTGTACCTTACGGCTTGCACAGTGCTTTTACGAGCATTTGGTAAGTTTTTACAAACACCGATGGGGTGGTATTTGATGCAGGTACTGTTATCTCTATTTTGCAGGGGAGGAAACCAGGGCTCCTGGTGATCAGAGGCCTTTCTCGAAATGACTCCTCTCAGGACTGCCAGGGCCAAGCCTGGTTCTGATGTCAGGGCTACCAGCCTTCACCTCACCAGCATAAAAAGCACTAAAGACCTTCACTTAAATCCCACTGAGCACATTCTCTCTTCTCCAAACAAACAAAAGGCATGGCTTCACTGCCTTGATATAAGCATCACATTTTCCCCCAGTCTCCGGTTCTTTACAGTTGCCCCCTCCAGAGGATTAGTATAAGCCTGTTGTTAATAGATGCTTTTCTTCCTGCTCGTTTTATGGGGTAGTTATGAGGATTACATTTTTAAATGTATGTAAAAGGACTTTGTAATCAGGCACAGCACAAACACAGGTAGGAAAGCGTCATTATAATAATTACCAGTTACTCAGTTTTCCTGGTCTTCCTCCCTTTTCCCTTCTGCTCCCTCCATCCTAACTAATTCAGAGCAAAAAGCAATAATCCAACAAATCAACAGCCAACATAGACACCACAAGACACAAAATACTAGGAAGATAAAAGACTACAGTCTCCTGAGGCAATAAGTGGCTCTAAGATTGGCCTAAATTCAGGGCAAAGCAATGGCTGTGGCTTCATAAAGCTTAGTCCCCATGTCTTGCCGCATTTCTATTTGTGAGATAAGCTAAGTGATGAAAGCCAGCAAAATACATGCAATTTGCTTAGATACCAATAAATTATGTTTTGCATTATTCCACTAAATATGAAGATTTTAAATGCCGCCAAATTAACTCAGATTAAATATTAGAAAAATATTAAAGCGCATAGTTTTCTTTTAGAGGACAGATTCAGCCTTTAGTTATACATCTCAGCTTTGGGGGCTTGCAGATACATAGGTCTTCAAATTTTGGCTTTGCCAAGGAAAAACATATATGGCCATAGAAAGAATTAGCCATTCCCAAGCACAGGTTTTGATGTATGCTTCTTCATATGTTGATTCATTCTTCAAAACCTACAAGAGTCCTAAAAAGATATTATTCTCACTTTAGAAAATAGCAAAAGTTGGAATCAGAGAAGGAAGTAACATTCTACAGGCTTCTGATAGCAAATGGTGATAGCGTGAAAGGGAAGGACAAACAGGAGGGATCACACAGAACAAAAGTGGGAGCAGAAGAGTCGGTTAAGTTTTGGGGTGTGGGTCAGTAGGGAAATTCATCACATGACCAAAACAATACCAAACAGTAGACCTAACAGGCTAGAAGACCTTCCATGCCCAAGTTACTAGTAACTTGCTGTCTGCTGTCTGCAGCCCAACCCTATACCCACTCTTACCATTCCCATGTACACCAATCAGCTTCCAGCTGCCAGCACCTGCCAGCAGCTGCCATTCTCTGGGACCACAGCAGCTCTCTCTGCTGGAAGTGCTGGAGGACCAGCATCCCCCTGGGAATAACCCTCCACCAATGACTGACAAGAGAAGGTGAATCAATACCCTAGGTCCCTTGCATCTCAGGAGAGCTAACCCTGAGGCATGTGTTCTACTCTGTTTCCCAGGGTTTCCTCAGTGAAACTGTGCCCCAGTTGCCCACAGTAGTAACTGACTTAATAACATATGCTTTATTGGCTGCCTTCTCTTCTCTGTCTTACTTCCCCACTCCCCACCAGTATTTCTTAGAACTAAGTCACCAGTGAACTATTTGCAGAGAATCTTTGTCTTAAGATCTTCTTCCTCAGGGGACCCACACTAAGAAAACAGCCTATCCTATGAATTTACAATAGTGGCGAACTTGAATTGCATTCATCTAACTGCGATAAATTCAAAAACTAATCTGTAAAAGAGAAGTTACTACATCACTCATCTCCTGGGCTGCATGAGCTAGCATGTGCTCTGCAGAATGTGAGCCATACCTTACTCTCTCCTAAGGCCTTCGTAAGTTATTCCCAGAAATCCTCGAACATGTCTCAGGGATGCTGCAAACACGTCATTCCCGTCCCTGCCACTTGAGCTGGCTCTGCCCCCTGTCCACTACCCCCAGGGAAGGTCACCATCCCTTCCCTGGGGTTCTCATCACTCTCAGGTCACACTGAGCTCCACATGAAGGGGAAGGAGTGTTCTCTTCCTTGCCTTAGTTTCACACCTTGTCACACCTGGGCACACACATGGTATTGTTTGGGCTCCAGAGTCCCAATAACCCTGTGTGGAGAGGCCCCTCTGGTATCTGCTGCCTGCAGCTCCCCCAACCCCAGATGTCAACCATGAGCCCATGAGGCCATTTTGGAGAGCATCTCCAAGACAGGTCCATGCTGCCCTCCCCCAAAAATGTTTTCCCATAATCATCCCGGAGCTCCCTTGTTCTTATTTCTCCCCAAACTCTCCTGCCAACAGACCCTTGAAGTCCCATTATCATCTTTCCGCAGGTACATGTCAATTGCAGGGCTAATCAGTCACAGTTTAGGCCCCAGCAGGGATCCTTGCTTCACTTACTATTGAACACAGACACACACCACTCATACACCCTCTCTATCTTTCCTAAGCTGACTTTGAAAATCAGAGCTAAAGTGAATTTGGACGCTGGAATCAATTGGATAGAGTGATGAATCGGTCTGATAATTCCCGTTATAAAACCAACTCAGTGACTTTCATTCTGTTCTGTCTGAACCCTAGAACCTTTCCAAAAGAACACAATGTACCTTTACTTTGCCCTGGAAATTTTGCAAAGCCTTTTGGTCCAAAGTCATAAACTTCTGACCTGATTAGACTTGGGTAGCTAATGGGAAAAATTAGAGGTCTAGGGATTTTGAAGTGTTTGAAGCAGAGTATAATTGGAGTGTTAAGAGAAGATCAAGATGTAGTGAATTGAACACAGAAGTGCATGACACCAGAAGGATATATCTCAGTAGCTCCAAGGCCACATCCTCCTTAAATCCCACTCTGCTCCCCGCACATACCCCCTACATACACACATGCACACTCACAATCATGTGTGTGCACATGGGATCACTCACCCTTTTGAATTGGCACAGAGCACTTGGCCTAATGCAGGCAGGGTAGCATGCTGATTGTGAAAACGGACTCTGGGATCAAATCCCATTTACTACTTTGTTAACTTGGACAAATTATTTAACCTCTAGGTCCCTTGGTTTTCCCATAGAAAAAATGAAGATAATAATAATTGTTTACAGTCCTACTTAATTAATTATTTTTAAAGTGCCTAAAAGGGTGACTCACAGAGTATTTTATATAATAGTATGTATCTCACTATCTTTTGTCTTATTTTAGTCACCTGTGCATTTTGTCTTACCCTTTCTATTACATTTTAGATGCCAGACGACAGGGATCACATCTTCGTCTGATATTTCTCCTGCAGGGCCTTACATCTGCAAGATGTTTAACAATAAATGTCTACAGAATTTGATATAATTTACTATCCACCAAAACTGAGGCCTCCTCCAGTCTCACAGGGAATATTTTTAACATGGCATGAGGCCACATGATGAAATTAATTCAGTAAAACAAAAGTAGGGAGAAAAGGAATTTCAAATAATATGCATATATACAACTCAGATGAGGGATCTACTGAGACTAAACAGAAGTGATGGTAGAGACTAGGTCTGATGACACAAATAACACCTCCCCCCAATAATCCCAACAATGCTGGAACAGATCCTGTTTCCTTAGATTTCTCACAAGATCAATTCAAATTGAATACTCATGATAAAAGTAGGAAGAGTCCTAGCTGCTGTGACTCAGTGGATTGAACAAACACAGGCCTGCAAACCAAAAGGTTGCTGGTTCGATTCCTAGCCACAACACATGCCTGGGTTGTGGGCCAGGTTCTCAGTCAGGGGCATTTGAGAGGCACCACACATTGATGTTTCTCTCCCTCTCTTTCTCCTTACTTCCCCTCTCTCCAAAAATAAATAAATAAAATCTTTTTAAAAAACTAAGAACAAAGAATTCAAAAATCCATTAAATCATAAGAAACATGTGCATGTCACATGTACCAGATAGAAGGCTGAATGTAAGCTTCATAAGCAAGTGGTGGAAAATAATGTAATGGGTAGTTTGAGCCCTCTGTACATGTAATGTGAAATCAGTGAAAATATTTTTTAAATATATTGTATTGATTATGCTATTACAGTTGTCTCATTTTCCCCCCTTTATTCCCCTCCACCCTGTGCACCCCCTACCACCCACATTCCCCTTCTTTAGTTCATGTCCATGGGTCATATATATAAGTTCTTTGGCTTCTA
>VMDR010033495.1:0-11347 GCA_007922815.1 Macrotus californicus
AATGATTTCCAGAGGTTACACAGAGAACAACTGTGAGAGCCAGGATTCACAACTAGGTAGATGAGCTCCAGAATCCAGCTCCAACATGTCGTAATGAAAATAATACCAGACCTGAGCAATGCTCATAGCCTCTAAATATCCTGAAGAAAAGTTTAAAATCCAGTCACGGTTACCAGTCAATGTAATATATTATTCAGATATTTAGAAACATGAGTGTGTGTTAATTTTAACCAAATAGTTGTTTTCACTTATATGCAGTTTTTAGTTTTACATAAATGGTTTGACAGTTAACAAAATCCATTTTTTTTCTCAGAATAAGTACGTAAACATTTTAAATACTAAAGACTCCATTTGAATTATTACCATCTGCATTTAAATTAGTGAGGCTTTCTTTTCTTAAAGAAATATGAACTTATCAGTTAACTAGGAGAATATTTATTGCCCATTTGGAGAATAAACCCTAGATTCTTCCGTCTTGTTAACTGACAGCCACATTAGTATGGGATACCAGGCTGTTTAGAACATCAAACTCGAACAGCTTAACTCGTAACTCTTTCTTTTCAAGGACTTTTAATAAATAACCCAAGCAGCTGTTAAGTTTTTCTAGTAGCTACATTCACAAAGTGATATGTGCTCTGATGTGCTAAGGCAATGCCTAAACTCATCACTTACTCTTGTAAATTATCGTCATTCTGTAATTGCAGATAGAAGTTGGCACACATTTTATTTTCTTTAAATATATAATATTTTTTGTATTTTTCCATTACCATTTAGTCCCTTATGCCCCCTCCCCCCAGCCCTCAACACCCTCTTGTGCAAGTCCACGAGTCCCTTTCTTTTTTGCTCAATCCCTCCACCCCTTAACCTCCCCCCACCCCCACCAGCTGTCATCTGTTCTCCATCTATGAATCTGTCTCTGTTTTGCTTGTTAGTTCAGTTTGTTTGTTAGATCCCACATATGAGTGAAATCATATGGTACTTGTCTTTCTCTGACTGGCTTATTTCTCTTAGCATAATGTTCTCCAGGTCCATCACATTGTTGCAAAGGGTAAAATTTTCTTCTTTTTTACAAATGAGTAGAATTCCATGGTATGAATCCCTAATAAGCTAATCGTCTATCGATTCCAAGGAGAGTTACCACTTAAAAATGAATATACTTGTACTACATTTTAGGTATGAATTTAAAAACAATATTAGAAGTATTAATAAGTATAAACAGAATTGCAGGATAAAAACTGTCCCCAATTCAGAGAAGATGCTACCGAAAACACACACACACACACACACACACACACACACACACATTCAAACATGTGAGAAACACACACGTAGGATTATGTAATTTCTGATGAGAGAAAACAGCATATAAATCTAGTAGCTAAACTTCAATAGATATTTACTGCTGAACATTACATCATAGCCATCTGTAGGGAAATAGATTGCTAGACTCATTATGTGGTCTCTTTTTATTTATCATGATAATTCTATGAGGCAGACATTAGTATCATTCTCAGTCCACAGAAGAGAAAACCAAGTTCTAGGAAGGTATTACAGTCTTGATGGCTACATTTCACTCTGAAACGTCATACTGTCCTCTGCATACATTAACTAAAATTATCGGGGTTTTTTTTTTCCTGCTTTCCTGATTCTAAGTGGTCTTCTCTTTAAATGGGAGAAAAATGCACGCATGTATCCTTAGAACATTTTCATAAGAGCTTTCTAGGACCATAGAATGTGAGAATCTTATATTTAAATATATTTAAGAAGTACTTTGATTTAAAATGATCTTTATTTTATGCTTGTTTAGTGATGGGTTTATTTCTTAAATACCTTACAGCTGGAAAAATAATGGTAGGTTAGTATCTTGCAGTTCCCAAATTAGAAGCATAGTTTTAAAATATTGAAAGGAAACTGTAATACAATTCAATAAGCAACATGAAAACATTTTGAAAAGTGACAACCAGTAAAATGACTATCTTCTCAGCAAACTGTAAAATCTTCCTGACTAGGTCTTTCAGGAGTTGGGAGGGAGGGTATTTTATGCTATTTGGAAAATAAGAGCCTCAGCGGCATAAAATATGAGAAAAATTATAATCAACTTTAGAGAGGACGAAAGACTATAATGATTCTACTGTCATGAATTACAGACGCCTAAGATTAATTTTGTTAGTGCCCTAAAGTGGTAACAGAATGCCGGAGCTGCAAGGCTGCCTGAGAATGATCCAAGACTGCAGTGCTTGAGCAGCACGTGGCCTGAAACGGTGGTTCTGCCCTCTCCTCCCACCCGGCAGAAATGTCAATCCTCTCATTCCTCACTGACATTTTTCAAAGAAAAGTATTCCTTAATTCATGATGTAAGTTCAATGCATAGAGATAGAAGGAGTAAATAGCCCTGGCTGGAGTGGCTCAGTGGATTGAGCACTGTTCTGTGAACTGAAAGGTCACGGGTTCAATTCCCAGTCAGGGCACATGCCTGGGTTGTGGGCCAGGTCCCTAGCTGGGAGCACGTGAGCAGGTAAGAGGCAACTGATGGAGGTTTCTCACACATCAATGTTTATCTCCCTGTATTCCCCTTTCTCTATAAATAAATAAATACATAAAATTTGAAAAAAAGGAATAAATAACACTCTCTCTGAGCCTCAGTTTCCTCATCTGTCAAGTGAAGACCTTGAATTAGATCAGTGTCCCTCAAAGGGATGTCACCATCACCAGAAGCGCTTGTTAAATACTGACTGCTGAACTGCACCCGAGTTTCTCTAGGTTTGAGATCAGGCGGGAGGGGTTTACGTGTCTAAATTCCTAAACGGTACTGATGCTGGTGGCCAGGGACCACACTTTGAGAACCACTGATTAGATGGTCTAAAGTTCCTATTATGTCTAACATTCTGATTTTCCCATGGGAGATTTCAAAATATTTCCCCAATTTTTTGTCCCACAGTATCATAATACTGGCCTTTTCATGTTTTTGTTTCACAAATAATAGAATAAACATATCTTTATACTAAAAACTCATAGACGGGCTTCAGGAGTTTCTAAGACTTTTTCAGGAAATGAAACCTATGCCATACCTTTTGTCTTTTGTCTATTATTGTCATTATTAACATTAATAAATATGAAGGCAAAGAAGTCAAATAAATTTCTCAAAACCTTGCTAGTGAAAAAACAAAAGTTTAACTCAGTGATTTTCTTCTGAGTCACTAAAGCATGCTTTAGTTCAATTCTGCTTTAGAGATGTGCCTGATATTATATTTTCTACTAAGGAAAGATTTTGAAATTATTTTAGTATCTCTATATGCTCTAGACATGAATAGATTCAAATCTGAATCAACACAACAATCTCAAGGTGCAATTTTTCTGGGTAATAGTGTGAACACGATGATACCGACAGTCAGAATAATTATTATCACAGCCCAGCATAGGAGTTTGAATGTGTATCTGATATGTCAGCTTTGATATAAGTTCTGGGTATACATATCAGTTTCATAATGCCTTTTTTTTTTCTTTCAAAGAGACAAGTTCAACAGGAGCTCTTTAGCAGGCAGGAGGCTGGCACAAGGTTATACAGTTGCCTGATAACTCAGTGCTCTCCTGTCACCCAGCTCTTACTGCAATGCTTAGCAAATCTTTGTCAGCCAGGAGCCAAAGGAGGAATCCAAGGGCAGACTTACATACCAAGAGGGTTATTCTGTCACAACAGCTACGGGGCTCAGGATGCTTTGGTCAGTTTCCTTGCAGCAGATTTCACTTTTGCAGGTTAATATGAAAAGATTACATTACTCTTTGCCCCTTTTATAATCAAGCCACCCAAATTACTGATGCCTGGATTTAGACCAGGTCTTCTCTGCATGGGAACGCAGGTATAATTTAAGATACCTCATCAAGGCAAGATGCTTTTTTGTTTCCTGAGGCAGTGGTGAGACTTCTGCCCTTCTGCTAGTCTGGTCTTCCATCCTGGGGCAGCCCAGGCAGCAGGGCTGGGTGGTGATGTGTGTTAGCCTCTCAGTAAGAAAACCTTGTTCACTCCACCAGTCTTCATGCTGCCCTTGTACTTGACCTGACATTTCTGTGCTCCATTTTGGCTCCTGAGTACTGGCTTGAGCACTTATTCTCACAGTTTGGTATTCATAGTTTCTCATCTGGCCATCAACACTGCTTGTGGCAGTTTAGTAAATTTCTTTATTATGAATAATATTATAATAAACAATAAAAAATAAAAGTAAGTCTTGTATGGTTGCTAGAGATTTCAGACACTGAGATAGATTTGTGAAGGGGAGCACAAAGGTCTATAAATGTCCCTCAAGTACAAGTAGGTTCTGACCTCAGTGTGGTGGCATGAAGAGGAGAGAACCAGAGTCATGACACTTCAGATCATGTCACTCAGTGTCAGAAAATACTCCCATTAGATTGTTGTCATGTGAGTAAAAACACAGTAATCGCCTGGCATGGAGCAAATGTTTAATAAGTGAGGCCAATAACCATGATTATCAAATTAGGCACACACATTTATTTGTGATGAAAGTCCTCTGTAATGAGACTAAATACCACCTTAATGCACAGCCCACTCTTCAGCCAAATATACTCCCCGCAAAAGGCCCTTGGACTGGATGTGCCCAATCCCCTTCGGTATTAATCACATGTGGCCTACACACACTGGTCCTCTGAAAGTGTGTCCTAAAGGGGAAATTTTTTTCTTTTTTATGGCTGAGTAGTATTCCATTGTGTAAAGTCCCATAGTTGTATCCACTCATCTACTGATAGACACTTGAGCTGTTTCCACATCCTGATGATTGTAAATATCACTGCAATAAACATAAGGGTGCTTATGTTTTTTCAAATTGATGTTTTGGGATTCTTTGGATAAATTCCTATAAGTGAGGTTGCTGGATCAAAAAGCAGCTCCATTTTTAATATTTTGAGGTATCTCCATACTGCTTTCCATGGTGGTTACACCAGCCTGCAATCCCACCAAGAGTGCAACAGCATAGATGGACCTGGAGAACATTACACTAAGTGAAATAAGCCAGTCACAGAAAGACAAATACCATGTGATTTCACTCATCTGTGGAGTCTAATGAACAAATCAAACTACTAAGCAAAATAGAGACAGACCCACAGAAAGCAGGATGACAGCTGTTGAAGGGGGTAGTTCCGCAGGTAGAGAGATCAAGCAAAAAGGCGAAAGGACTCGTGGACAACAGTATGATGATTATGGGGGAGGTATAAGGGGGCTAAATGGCAATTGAAAAAAATACAATAAAATGTTTAAAAATAAATAAAATAAAATGAATTTCCCCGAATGCTTTTAAAAAAGTGCCCTTCTTAACTAAACATTCTTCTTTCTCCTGTGAACACCCCATGATGTTTTGGTCTTTACTTACAAACATTTAAAGGGTGTTTGGAGATAAAAAGTTCAAATCTCAACTCCACCACCAACAAGCTATGAGACTTTGGGAAATTCATGTAGCATCCCTGAGTCAACATTTTCTCATTTAAAAAATAGGATAATAATAGTTGCCTCATAAAGTTGGAGAGAGAAATAAAAATAAAAATTAAAGTTTATAAAGTACCCATTCTGAGTACATAAATAGATGCTTTTTATTATTTAAAAAATAAACTGGGTTGATTATAAAGGTGGTCATAGAGAATGTTCATACTAAGGAGAAAATTGGGAGAGTGAATCTTCTAACTTAAGACATTTTAGAGATTCCTCTTGATGTCCGGATGGAACTAGAGAATTACTAAACATTTTACAATCATGTGGATCAAAAGGCAAGCCTAGTCTTATATGCACATGTATGTATGTGTACCTATAAATTTGTAATGATTTTTATTGTGTTAAGAAAAAATTCACATATGAAATATTATTCTCCTATACTTTTGTGAATATTCTTACAGTCAATTTAAGAGGATGTAGATATTCAGTCTATAATTTTAAATAAGGTTAATGACTCCAAGCACTCGGAGGAAGGCAAAACATGGAATTAACAAGACAAATATATGAGGTCTATGTGGAAAAAGTCCACCTGTTATTAATATAAGGAGAACAGTTTGCATGACATCAGTATAAACTGGCCTCCAAGGAGAGTGGACTGGAGTGCTCATGCATGAACAATGATGACTTCACTGTACTAGTCAGTGGGGGTGGTAGACACCATTCAGTGAGCATGTGTACTGTATGGCCGCATTATTCAAAATGACTGAGCAAGTAGAGCAACAAATCTGCATCAAGTTTTGCGTTAACCTTGAACATTCTTCTGTGGAAACTATTCAGATGATTCAGAAGGCTGCAGCTATGGGCAACTGGTGATTGGTGGCTTCGTCACAAAGTGCCCACTCATGCATCATGTCTCGTGCAGAGTTTTTTTTGGTGAAACATCAAATCACCCAGGTCACTCAGGCCCACTACAGCCTAGATTTGGCACCCTGTCACTTCTGGCTTTTCCCAAAACTAAAATCACCTTTGAAAGGGAAGAGATTTCAGACCATCTATAAGATTAAGAAAAAATACGATGGGGCAGCTGATGGCAACTGAGAGAACTGTGTGAGGTCCCCAAGTGTCTGCTTTGAAGGGGACTGAGGTGTCACTATGCTGTGTACCATGTTTCTGGTACCTTCTTCAATAAATGTCTTTATTTTTCACATTACATGGCTGGATACCTTGAGGACAGATCTCATATATGTGACTCATTATTGAACCCTCTGCTGAGCAACTGTCCTAGAGAGATGGCACAGGGTGGAAGCATGTGACAGAGGACATGTCTGCTGTGGAAACAACGGTCCAGCATTAGCACATTTCAAGTTCTCTCCGTAAATGTCTCAGTTTCCCTAGTGAAGAATCCTTGGTGACATCCTCCAGGTATTTGTCATTGTCTCATCCTCATGGTACTCTAAGAGTGATTTTTAATTCAAAAAAATTGTTTTAGTTCATAATTATTTTTACCTATTTACTTCAATTTTTTAATTTAATTTGATACTTGTACTTTAGGTACACAGGTTTAAATAAATGATCTGGGGCCTCGATCCGCTTATTCTATTGGTCTAACCATGGCCCACCTAAAAAATATATTAATTTACCTAGTTAAGTAGTTAAATACATTATTTCTTTTATTGATTTTGCTTAATAAAGTAGGTGAGAGTGGACAAATAGCTTTTGTTTTCTTGCTGCTCACAGCCTTCCTTTGGGGAACTTCGTGCTATTCTGGTGGTCTGCTATAGGGAACCTATCCATGTGTAATGTGATCTAGTGGCTCAGCTCTGGTTCTGAATGCAGACAGACGCAGCCTGCATTGTATCTAGGCCGCTTTGAGACTTGCTTTTGCTAAAAACTCCTTCATCCTGAAATGAGGCAAGAAATGTTTACTGCATATCTTTAAAGTAACTTATGAAAATCTATGCTAAACCTCTCAAGTTTGGGTGTAACCAGTTCAACCTCTTTTCCCTTTACATTTGCAAATGGCCTTTATTTTGAAGGGATTAGCAACATTCTTTCTTTTGTTATGGTAACCACCTAAAGCAAACCTGAGCATAGTAAAGGAGGACCCTCCTTGATGTAATCTACCTAGAATATGAATAAAAGCCTGTCCAGGCAAGGGTGGGGCCCCTGTCTCTTGATCATTGAGAGATTGACCATGCATTCCTTTTTCTCCACCAGATTCCTTTAGTCCGTGTGAATTTGTTCGTCACTTGTTTGGGGATGTAGGACAAACATTTCACAATGACTCGCAGTCCCACCGGACAGGACCGCGACAATCTGCCAAACAATAAGACCCCACTCAGCCAGCCACAGGTATGTGCTCTCTGCCTGGCTAACCATGGCAAACCATCACCTGGCCGCTGTAATGGACCAAGGATGGCCATCTCACCAAAGACGGACAATCAGAATGTTACACACTAATACTGAAAGACAGTGAGCGGCCCTTTCCTTCCTTGGGATTTCCCGAACTGAATTTTATGACTGTTTATGATGTTGTTAACCTCCCCTCACCTGCTGCCTTGTGAAAAAAAATATATATATATATATGTCTACAGGAAAAAATAGCAAAGGAGACTTGCTGAGAAAAGTAAAGATTAGATAAGGGGAAAGAAAGTCCTGAAGATAAAATTTGAGTCCCCTGAGAGACTGAGACCAATTCTATCCTTGTTAAATATGAAAATAAAGTTCTTTTGGTTTGTAAACAATTTGGCTTGCGTTGCTGTCACTGGAAAGTAAAACTGTTCTCAGCATTTAACATAAACTTTAATATCCTGCCGTGGAGGGGTAATGAATCCCAGTGTTTAAGAACATAAGTGCTAAAACTAGAGAATGTGGATAAATATCCCAAGTATGTTACCTACTAATACTGAAATTTTGCACACTCAGTTTTTCTGTGCCTTGGTTTCCTCATCTGTAAAATGGGATGATAATGCTGTCTCTATGGGCTTTTGTAAGAATGAAATAAGTAAATTTCACAAATAAATTTCAACATTCTTAAAACATTTAGTGATTAATAAGTCTAAGTATTAATATTTCCTTTCAAACCATTATTATAAAGGGTTTTTGGTATAACTCATGTTTCCATCTGACAGAATTGAGTATAATAATAGAGTCACATATTCTTAACACATTTCTGTTTACATTTAGTCAACAACTCATTTTTGAAAGCCTACTATGTGCAAGAGGCAGTATTCTAGGCTGGATTAGAGCAGTGAATCTAAGTCCACATAAATTTATAAACTTTACAGTCTAGTCTTTAAAGAGGCAATAAACAAACAAACAAAATGATTAAAAGAAAAATGTAGTTTGCTAGATGTTAGTAATGCTGTAGAGAAAACATACACTAGAAAAGAAGAAAGGATTATAGACTTTGTTGATGGGTCTGGGAATGTGTCAGTTTTAATCACGGAGATCAGGAAAGATGTCGGTGAGAAGGCTGTATTTAAGCAAACTTTTAGTGGAGGTGATTGAGCAGGAACATCCCAGTCATAAGCATTCCAGGAAGAGCAAATGCAAAGCTTTTCTTTGGGAGACAGCTGGATAAATTGAAGAACAGAAAAGGTAAACAGAGTCTAACAAAATATACACAAGGTAACAGGGACACGGATTATGGAGAGACTTGTGGCCATTGGCACATCCTTGACTTTCGTGGTGAGTGAGGTGGTGAGGCACGGGTGGTTGTGCTCTGAGGTGCCGTTTTAAGACTGCTCTGGCTACTCAGTGAAGACTAGTATCTAGGCAGGAGCAGGTCACTTATATTTTGAGGGAAGGATCTTAGCACAGCTCTATGCACAACCCCTGTGTTTCCAAGAACCCTGTGCTCTGCACAGGATTCCCGGGAAAGTTCATAAGTTGAATTGCATGCAAAGCATTCAGAAGAGTCAAGACACCCCTGTTTGCTCAAAGCAGGCACATGTAAACTTTCCTTGGAACTGCTTGGCTATGCCTGCCTCAGTGGCCCTCAGACATGACCCCAGATTTTTGTATTTCAGGGCCAGGGTTGAGGTCTTTCTACCAGGGTTGAGGGTACATGCCCACCTCACCTAGGAATGATCTGGTCATGGGGGACTGACACATTGCAAGGGGCTGGATCTTTTGTGCTCTCTCTCTCCTCTTACTGTACCACTTGAGTCTGGTAAGCGTGTTGTCTGTTCTCAGGGACCTCAAGTCATGCACTTGTTTCCTTCCTCTCTGGGCGATACTTATTTGCCTTTGACCTTGGCTGCATTCATGCTATATTGATCCTGTGGCACTGCCTGATCACCTAATGAAATAAGTTTCAAGAGAGAGATGATGGCAGTTTGGAGCAGGTAGCAATGGCAGAGTTGATAAGAATAGTTAGATTATGGGTATAGTTTGAAGGCAGAGGCCACCTAATTTAGTGATTGAAGTAGGGTATGGCTAAAGAAGCAGAGTAATAAAGTGTGACCCATAGGACCAAACAAATGAAAAAGAGGAAGGCCCTATTAACAAATGAGGAATACTGGAAGAGAAGTCTGTTCAGGATTAGGTAGAAGTCCATGTATTTTGGAGATATTAACTGCAGGAGGCCATTAGATATTCACAGATAACTGTGGATGGTGGCAAGAAGTAGTTTGATAGGTGGTAGGTGGGTCTGGGGTTCAGGGCAGACACTGTGGCTGGGAGCTAAGTTCCAAGGCATCAGCACATACATGGCAAGAAAAGTCACGAAACTGGATGAGATTATCAAGAATGAGTAGCTGAGAATGGGCCAAGGATGACCCTGGAGCATTCATGAGTCCAGAGAGAGGGGGAGGAGCCACCAGATCACAAAAAGGTATGAAGAAAACCAGAAGAGAGTATTGTGCTGGGATACAGGACGTAAAGGGGTTTCTGGCAAGAAACGGTAATCAATTCTGTCAAAATGTCATGGATAAGTTAAACAAAATGAAGACTGGGAATCGACCACGGGTGATTTTGATAATGGCAGTGTTTGCAGAGTGATGTAGCGAAATATTTATTGAAGTAGGTTCAAGGGGGCAGTGAGAGAAGAGAAATTGAAGACAGTGAATATTGATGTTAAGCTTGCCTCGTGAAGTTTATATCTTAATCTTTTGGAAAGATTTACTTACTATTAGACATTTCACTAAATGTAATACTTACATGGCAATTAACTTAATAAATTCCTTCTTAACATCTAATGAAACATCTGTGCCTTTTTGTCCACTGTGGTGATTGAGATGTATGGCATGCAATAAAATTATTAATAATGTTATCCTTCTGAATAAAAATCCACTCTTTGATTCACACCATTAAATAACCTTCTAATCTGTGAGCCAAAAAGTCAACCAATACCTTGGACTGGGTCCTAAGGATATTGGTGGATATAAAAGAACATTCCTCAGCTGGTTTATTTTTCTTTAGTATTAGTACTGACTTGGCTCATCTCAACGTCTGTAGTAAATAGCTTTTTAGCCAGGAATTTGCAAATAATTTAGTTGGGGAATTTCTAGCCATATATATATATATATATATATATATAAATCCTGGCTAGAATCCATCAGTTCTAGAACTCTATTGTGTTACAGATTTTGTAGCTGGTTTGTTACAGAAGGTAGAAAAAAATCCAATATTTTTCTTTGCTTTTGGGTATCAGTTTCATTTGGCAATGCCACTATTTTTAACAGCATCTACAAGATGCTCGATGGTGGGTCATAGCTGAGGCTGAGTCATTTTTGATCATTTTTGATAACACATTCATAATCCTGAGCCCAGTGTATCACCAGACAGACTGGGAGAGGTTGGCTTTTCTCAGTAATATGTCTCAGCAATCTATTTAGTTTCGATTCCAGTACAAGCAGATGGATTTCAATAGATTTTGGATTTCACAAAACAAACACCGTAATTTGGGGA
>VMDR010033496.1:0-11347 GCA_007922815.1 Macrotus californicus
TGAACTACCTGGCCAGGGCTTTAGCTAAGTTAAGATTTAAGATCTGTTGGTACTCTCCCTTCCCAGAGCATGCCCATGCCTTTCTTCTCTCTCAGGTGTGCTTTTTATCCCTAAGTTCTAAGGATCCCCAGGAGACTTGCAACCAGGGCAGCAGTGGACAGTGGCAGCTTGTCCCTGGCTAATCCCCTGAACCTGTCTCCAAGGCTCCCTTTTTTCTGACTTTTCAGTGAGCCAACAGCAGCCCCACCTAGGCTCATTTTTTCCTGTAATGTATCTAGGGGGCCAAAGCAGAGCACTGGCTAGGCTTTCTCCTGCTTCTTCTTCTATCCCAAGTCCTTCCGTTTTCACTGTCTGCAGCTTTAATAAACATACTCTCAAAAAAAAAGATTTAAAACCTGTTTATGATAAGTTCTTAACTGCTATAATTTCACAACTCCACCTTGATAATTCATCCTTCAAAAATGGTTGTAAACAGTTCACTGTTCAGAGTCTTAGATAAAGAGACCCATCAGAAAACTTGTGAGATGGAAAGAAACAAACAAAACAAGCAACAAAATTCCAAGCTGCTCTCTAAAGTTGTATCAATATATACTCCAACCAGCAGTATATGAAAATCTCAGTTATTCTAACATTCTTGCCAGTGTCAATGTGGTGTTTCCAGAATTTTAAAAATTTCTAGTCTGACAAGTATGAAAATGGTGTCTCAATACTGTTTAGTTTATATTTTCTAACTGCTAGTAAAATTGCATATCATATCTGGGTTTCCTTTTATGCGATTTGTCTGTTTATATCTGTTGCTCATTTTTTCCATTAACTTTTGAATCCTCCTTACTGCTTTATAACACTGCTTTCTATATTCTGGTAACAGAGGCATACAGAACACACGTGAGTGACAGCCATGTTCAGTCAAAGCCAAAGCTGAATATCATTATCATAGAATAAACTTAGGGGTACAAGGATAATTCTGAAATTTTATCAGTAAGGGTGTTCACAATAACAATTTTATTAATACATTTTTAACAACTTGATGCAAGCAAGAATATGGATTTACCAGCACAGTCAGCAGCTAGACTCCTGTGCTCACTGGAGTGCATTTTCAGTACTAAATACTTTCCATTAAGATCAGTGGAAGAATATGGCATTTGGGGGGCTTTTTGTTTTTCCCTAAAATTTCTTTTCTTTGAACTCTTTATAATCATTATAAAGTTTGAACTGAAGATGATTTATTATTAATGTTGTTGTACATGATTTTGGAGTTTTTCCACCACATGAAGTTTTGACATGGAAAAGATGACATTTTGCTTTTACTTAATCCTCACAAGATGTGAGGAATTCTCAAATAAGGCTTTATCTCGAAAGATCTGTAGTATAAATGAAATTAAGCAACAAAAAATTAAATAAAATCTTTAAAATTGATGTTATTTAATGTTATGAATTCTCTGTATGCAAACAACTTGTACAAAGAGTAAAATTATTTTATAATTTTTTTTAAAAAGAAATCCATCAGAACAAATGAAACCCTCAAACTGTGATGTGGCACACAGAGGAAAAAGGATACTTCTGGGTGCTTTTATTTCCTTCCTGCAATAAAAAATCACTGTAGACTGACACAATATTTAAGTTCTGTGAACTCTGTTCTTAATTTAAGTAATGACATTCAACTTATTTCTAGTTAACCAAGGGTGTGTTCCAAATAATTGAACAAATTGGCTGGAAAGTGAAAAAAAATCTTTATCTGGTTACTGTGATATCAAATGAGCAAAATAACCATGTGGGGTTCGCTCATCACTGTATCAACCAGGCATAAGCACCTTTGGGAGCATGTCCTCCATCCCTTTCCTTGTCTGACCCCTGACGGTTTTGCTGGCTTCTGGAGGAATCATGGTGGGGCCGCTTTTACCCATCTTCTGCTTGCCTCTTAGCACTTGTAGTTTTAAACAGTAGCACAAGTTTCTCATGTAAACCTGAACAAGAGATTTGGAAAAAAAACTGGATTCTTTTAATTCAGCCATCTGTAGTTCCCCAAAGTCAGGGTCTTTAAAAATATCTATGAAACTTTTAAAAATAAACGAGGAAACCAAATTTGAGAGACGTTAAGCAATACACCTAGGGTTCCATATCAGGTGATAGTGATGTCAGGTTATGAAGCCAAATTCTTGGACAATAACCCAGGGCTCTTCCTGTGAAGGAGGTGCTGAGATTCAGCAAGTGTATGCACAGCTAGTCAGAGGAAGCTGAGAATCCTCAAGAACCACCTATCAAGAAAACGGGCTCTGAAAGGAAACCTGTTTAGTGCTTTGAGATTAATAGAAAACAGCATCAAAGAGAAATGCAAGTGTCAGTCTTTGCTGCAGAGCTTTACTTTGTTCCCTGGCACCCAAAATGCAGGGGCTGAAGGAAAGGTCCTGGCCTGCCTGTCATTTCTGCAAGCCTGTTGTGATGCATAAAGTCAAAACTGGCCCCTAAGCTGGCCTGATCATATGGAGCACCTGTTAACACACAGGTTCCCAGAACCCTCCTTGGGAGTTTCTGATTCAGTACATCTGGTGTGGGGTCTGGACAGCTACATCTGTAACACATGCTCCACATGGTGCCTATAAACTAGCCAACAAGAGAAACACTAGTATGGAATAGGGGCTGGCAAACTTGTTCTGGGAAGGATAAGAGTGTACATATTTTAGACACTAAAAGCCACATAGTCTCTGTTGTAGCTACCCAAATCTGCTGTTGTATCAAGAAAACAGTCCTAAATACCACATAAGTAAATAAATATGTCTGTGACCCAATAAAGCTTTATCTCCAAAAGCAGGTAGACACCAGCCAGATTTGACCTGAGGGCTACAGTTTGCCAATCTCTGGTCTAGACTATTTCAAGGTGTGTAGGACGATAAACAAACTCTGGTCTCTCTTTTCAAGCGACCCTCTCAGGTGAGGAAGAGAAGGCCCCTTTAAAAACAAATGAATGAAGTAAAAAAACTCACCAAAATACCAATGTCTCTAGGAAGGAAATTCCAACACTGGATGCACCAACCACAACAATCCTGGCATTGACAGTTATTTTAGGTTCCAGCGTTAGTTTTCTGTTTGTATGGTTCAAGGCATAACTCACCTGGAAAAGAATACAAAAAGAGGGACTTGAAGAAAATGTAGCTGAATCTATACTCTCAAGTGGGAAATTATGTGGAATTATTTAACCGGCACATTATCAGCAAATCAAACTGAATACTGCCCATGCACAGCCATGGTGAAATTTATGGTGAGGTATTTTTAAGAAATTAATGTAAGAATATGGAAATATACCTCATACCTAGGCTGGTTCACATCAAAATTCTTGGTTTAGATTATTTTTTTCCTAATGTTGATAGATGTTTCATATAGAACTGAGGCGCTTTATGATTAGAGACAATAAGATAAATAATCCCACAAGAATACAAACACTTTGCTTTCTGAGAATGTAGAGTTTTATGAAAGGTCCCAAGTCTTTCTCGCTGTCCAAGTTTTCCTTGAAACCTGAACAACAATTATAAAAAGTACTTGAAGGCAAACATTACCTTTTATTCAATTCTCCATCCTTTACTTAACACAGCACCTTGTGCACAGCAGGTATTCAGTAATATTTATAGAATGACATATAAATACTTGTTAAATGAAAAAAAGGTGTTGGATGATAAAGGTTGTTCAGGGCACAAAATGTAACTAATGATCACATTTATGCTCATGTTTGCAAAAATTATCTGGACTGATAACTTGTTTAACTCACATTCCTGCTGAAGCGTGGTGTGGTGGGGGGGAAGAGGAATTAAATGTACAAAGAAAAGTTTTTCAAGGAGGTGGTGGAGTATTCTTGAAAAAACATTAGACTGTGTCAGAGACTTTGTTTCTGTTTTTAATTCATTAATTCAATACTTTTTTAAATTTGATGCTCACTATGTATCTGGACAATAACAAGAATTATAACTGACTTCTCATCAGAAACAACGGAGGCCAGAAGCCAGTGGGATGAAATCCTTCTGAAAGTACCCCACTTGGTTAAGTTCTCATTACAACAGCAGTAACATCCTCTAGGTCAGAGATCTTTCAATTCTAGTAGTCCAAACCTATTTTTAATTTTCTTAAAATCCTGTGATACGAGGAGTAAGGAGTACAGTGAGCTAATGGTAAAGTCCTGTGTAAAGCTGGGCTCTTGGCTTCCAGTGTGTAAAGCGGCATGGGTATGGCCACATGCTTTGCCATTTCCCACATAACAGGTTAACTCTAGAAGATAAATCCCCTCTCTCTAGCTCTAGCTAGTCTAGCAACATAGAGGTAGAAAAATGTCTTGAGCAAAATAATTTATGAATAGAAATTAAAAACAAAGTTTGGAGACTTTAGACTCCATAATTAACATTCCTTGTGTCTCTCAGCATCTGTTCCACCCCCACTCCCATCTTTAATGAAGCACACCATGGATTTTGGAAGAGACTGAGCCCACTCCTATCTTTAAGAGAGGACTCTGATTGACTTACACCAAGTCAAATAATCCCAAAACTCCGTGTTCAACAACTGGCCCAGGACAGACACATGATCTACTTTGACCTAATCATAGTGAAGCTCAGGACTTTTGTATGCTGGTTAGAGAAGAGAAGTCTTTTGCCTTCCAGTTGACACTGGGTACAGATGTGAAGCCTGAAATGATATAGTCAACATACCACCAAGAGGGAAACCATCCTGAGTTGAAGTCTCAAGAGAATCACAGAGAAATAGAACAGGAATTCTTTTCGAACACTACCTGAAGTCCATGCTACCTTTGGACTCATCAGTTACATGAGCAATAAATATCAGTCAGCTGTTGTCACAATAGTGCTGCATAATAAACCATCCTAAAACATTCAAGCATTAGCTTAAAGCACTTGTCATCTACTCTCACTCATGCAATGCTAGGTCAGTTGGAAGTAGGCTGGAATCACCTGGGCTTGGCTCCAATCTGCAGATTCTAGATTGGCCTCATATCTCTCTTATCTTTCTTGATGGGTGATAGCTAGGGAATGTTGTTCTCATGGCAATGGTAGGAGTGTGAAAAATGAGAAAAAGCAATACTTCTTCAGCCTAGTCAAAGCAAAAGTTATGTGGCTCAGCCCAAATTCCATGAGGTGGGGAAGTAGATTCACCTATAGTGAGAGGAACCTCAAAGTCACATATCAAGGGATGGAGGGAGGAATGGCTGGGGAGAATGACACCGCCTACTACATTTCCTTGACTGGTTAGATCAGTTTGCTTCTTTTATATGCAACTGAAAACCTTGTAAACTGATACTTTTTCTAAATAATAAAAATGAATACTCGTATACCATTTGGGTGAAGTGTCTGTTCTTCAAATAACTATCGCTCTGATCTGCTCTATGAGAATTTCCCAGGACAGGTCAATGAGGAATTCTGAGAGAAAACTAGTTAATACTGGTCCATGTTGGTGCTACTATGTACTGTGTTATAATTAATTTCCAAGACAAGCAAGCTGGCAGCAAATTCACTCTAGCCAGCCTTGGGTCTGGTAGTTTAGGGAAAGGAAGTTAGTAAGCATAGTTGTTGGTATGATGGCATCTAATCATGGGTCTAATTAACAGAATTAAAATGCAAACATCTTAACAGAGGTCAGAGCCCAAGATTCCTTCCATAGGAGCTATGTTCAGACATTCCCTTCTGCTGTCCAGAAGTGTATGGGCAGTAATGAAATTCCCTGGTAGAGAATCATACCCTATTTTTGAAACAGTTCCTGTTATCAATGATACAAAGGCAGCTGGGGAACAGAACAGAATGGCTTTTGTTTCCCACACAATAGTTTTAACACCAACAGCTGCCAGGCCTCAGAAATCACCCTTCTAACCACTGAATACACAACGTGGCCTTGGGGTGTCAAGAATTAGCATCAGTGCCACTGATGGTGGGTGTCTCTGGGGAGTGATCACAATGACTCTCAGTAAGCCCAATTTTGTGCACAGGCTTTAATTAAAAATATATTCATCATCAGGTATGATGAAGTGACCTAAAAAACCCACATTTTTCTTTTGTTAAGATAGATGGGATTTATTTATTTGTTTGTTTATTTATTATAGATGGTTTTTAAATGCCTTGAAAAAAATTCTTGCCAGCCTGGAAATGTTTTTCAGTGACATTGCAAATGGAGACTGCATCTGCAGTTTTATAAAGGGTTTATTTTGCCTGTATGAGGAAGCACAAGTCATTTTTGAAGGAAAGCAGAATATTTCTTTATTTACATTCCTTCAAACTGCAAGTTTTCATGGTAAAGAAAAACATGTGCGGAAGGCCCTCTGAGTCCTCTGGGGCCAGTCCAAGCCTCCTTTTCTTGGTCTCAGCATCTACCAAAAATGTCCCATGCATTGGAGATCCTGTTTTGGGTTTTTGCTTTTGTTTTTTATTTCCTTAATAGTAAAGTAAAAATAAGAGCTTTATCTATTGATTCATTTTATAGAAAAAAGTTATATGTGCCTTGTAAAGTAAATTATTTCAAAGATAAAATAGAGGAGACTCTGTAAGCTAGCTGGCTACATACCACACCAGTGATGAATGGAGACTCTGATTTTTAACTCTATGTCCATTAAGATATTTATGATTCAATTTTTCTAATAATACTCATTAGCATTTTTCTACCAAGGGATGATTTTAAAGGCAGAGATTAATATAGACTCCAGCAAGAAGGAATAAACCATATATCATGTTGTGTAAGCTAACTTTTTACAATTGATGATGAGTCTCATAATGAGTTTAAAATACAAACCTTAAGTCCTATCCCTTAAATAAGAGGAAATAGAATGATAACATGGGAGACCCCTTTTATGAAATTCTAGAGCTGAATTGTAGGCAGGGGAAGGTGACAGAGAGTGAAGGATTCTGAGGGAAAAAACAAGAAAGGTCAGGTGGGAGGGAAGGGGAATTGAGAAAACAGGGAATTGAAATGAGCACGTGTTTAATTTTTAAACTATATATCTGTAATTTCCTATGAACTTCTGAAACAAAATACTTTGTTCATGTGAATGAGAGAGCCATTGGAAAGGTTTCAGTCACTTTTATTAATTTATTTGGTTTGCTTGCCATCATCCTCCTGCTTGCTTCCTGAGGTCGAGAACTACATCTTTGTTTCTGGAGGTATTTGTTTTGTTTTGTTTCATCTGAGTCATTCCTGCCATCATTTTGGACATTCAATAAATGTTGAAAGAATAGATACGTTAACTTTACATTTCATGAGCCCTTCTTAAAGGATGTTGACATAATTTCTACTAATTTAAATTATTATTATTTTTCCCCCAAGGAGGTAAAGTTTTTTAAAAATATTTTGTATTGATTATACTATTACAGTTTTCCCAAAATTTCCCCCCTCTATTCCCCCTCTGCCCTGCCTCCCCCAACCCTCCAGCATTCCACCCCTCTTAGTTCACGTTCATGGATTGTACATATAAGTTCTTTGAGTCCTCTGTTTCCCATACCATTTTTTATATTTCCCCATCTACCTTATGCCTACTAACCATGCTTCTTCCCTGTACTTTCCCCCCCATCCCTCCCTTCTCTCTCCCCATTGAAATCCCTCCATGTGATGTCCATTTCTCTGATTCTGTTCCTGTTCTAGTTGTTTGCTTAGTTTTTGTTTTCATTGTTTTTCTTTTCTTTTCAGTTCATTTCTTGGTAGTTGTGAGTTTGTTGTCATTTTACTGTTCATAGTTTTGATCTTCTTCTTTTTCTTAGATAAGTCCCTTTAACATTTCATATAATAAGGGCTTGGTGATGATGAACTCCTTTAACTTGCCCTTATCTGGGAAGCACTTTATCTGCCCTTCCATTCTAAATGACAGCTTTGCTGAATAGAGTAATCTTGGATGTAGGTCCTTGCCTTTCATGACTTGGAATACTTCTTTCCAGCCCCTCCTTGCCAGCAAGGTTTCTTTTGAGAAATCAGCTGATAGTCTAATGGGAACTCCTTTGTAGGTAATTCTCTCCTTTTCTCTTGCTGCTTTTAAGATTCTCTCTTTATCTTTCATCTTGGGTAACTTAATGATGAGGTGTCTTGGTGTGTTCCTCCTTGGGTCCAACTTCTTTGGGACTCTCTGGGCTTCCTGGAAGTCTATTTCCTTCACCAGATTGGGTAAGTTTTCCTTCATTATTTGTTAAAATAAGTTCTGAATTTCTTGCTGTTGTTCTTCTCCTACTGGTACCCCTATAATTTGGATATTGGAATGTTTCAGGTTGTCCCATGGGGTTTGTAAGAGTCTCTTCACTTTTTCATATTCTTGTTTCTTCATTTTGTTCTGGATGGATGTTTATTTTTTCCTTTTGTTCCAAATCGTTGCTTTGAGTCCTGCTTTCCTTCTTGTCACTGTTGGTTCCCTGAACATTCTGCTTTATTTCACTTTGGGTATATACTTCACTTGTTTTTTCATTTTTTTACCAAGCTCAATCAGATCTGTGAGCATTTTGATTACCAGAGCTTTAAATTCATCAGATAGGTTGGCGATCTCCACCTTGCTTGGATATCTTTCTGAGGCTTTACTCTGTTCTTTCATTTGGGCCCTATTTCTTTGTCTTGGTGCAGCTGATAGGTTGTAAGGGGGCAGGGAAAAGCTGTGGCCTGCCTGTGGGGGAGGGGCCAGAGAGGGAACAGAGTGCTGGCCTGCTCATCTTTAGAGCATATTTCAAAGGACTCTCATGTGAGACTGGGAGCTTCTCCTACAACCACAACCGCTGTAGCCCACAGCCATCTCTGAGTCCTCTTAAGCCAGCCCCTTCCTCGCAGCATGCCAAGCGCCCCACCCCGCCCTTTAGGTCTGCTGCATCACTGTGGTTCTTCTGAGTCAGCCTGCAAGGTCCACTGCTTTACTGGCCTGGTTGTTCTGGTTGATTTTTTCTTTAATTCCTTTGTTGTTGAAGTTCCATGCAGTGTGATTTTCTGGCACTTTTGGTTGTTTACTGGTTTCAGATTGCTTGTTATCCTCCTTTTGGTTGTGTGAGGAAGTGAAGGGTCTCTACCTATGCCTCCATCTTGGCTGGAACTCCTCAATTTAAATTATTTTAGTTGGTTGTTTTCCAGTTGCTTAAATGACCAACTGATTTAGATATAATTAGAACTACTTAGGATTCAATGTTATCTTTTTAGTAAAAATGATGTTGATGTACATGCTGAGTTATGCCATAATTCACACATTTATGAATAGATGTCAAATACATAGTTTTGAGTTCTATGTATGTTTGCTAGCTGTTCTGTGTGTACAAAAAATTGGCCAAAATATAATTTTATCTGATATATATATATGCAAGTTCTGTGTTTCTAATGGTTTGGTTTCCCTTAGGTACTTAGAATGAGCTACAATGACTATAAAAACATTATCAAAATCAGAAGCCACTGAAATTACAGAGACTAGTAAACTAAAAACCCATCAAAATAAATACAAATCATCCTGCATAATAAATGCAAGGTTTATATTAAAATGGAACATGACAATATGTATGGTGATTTTTTTCTAATGGTACCACTGTGTTTAGATGTCATGTTTAACCTCCAGGATCATTAGACTGGGCATCATTAGCCTGGTGGCAAGGTTTGGGCCGGTTTTCTTAGTTTTGCTACTGGATGAAATTCTGAGCCTATTTTCCTTAAATATCAGTTTCCTCAGGTGTAAAATGGAAGTAAATTACACAAACCTCTGCCTTCCTCAGCAGGCAAACATGGGAACTATTCATTAAAAAACATCTACAAATACTTTGAGCTTTTAAGGCAAAGATGTTACACAAGGTAAAATTGCACATCCTCTCTCCCATCTGCAATATGAAAGGCAAATCTCTGAAAAACACATTTTATAAGGGCAAAACAATGAGCTCTATTTTCTGCTCCACACCCATGTATATATGTTTTTTCTTACAGAAAGCTTCTAAAGACTTCAAAGGGAGCTCTGTCGATGCAAGGAAAATGGAAGATGGAGAGATTCAAAGCCACTAGGAGGAGAATTTCTGAAATTTTTAATAAGCTTATTTTTGCTTTACAAATGTAATGTTTTACTTATGCTTTTTAATTCCCTCTTTTTGAGAAGCCCTCTGCTTCCCAATTTGATCAAAAAATGATGACATATTAATAGTGCTATAAATATCAGTGTCAGTTTCAAGTTAACAAGTAGACCTCTGTGAGGCAAAGTATTGCAATATTTACCAAGTAAATAAAGGGAAAGGAGTTATAGAAACTTAAAAAACAACCAGGACACTGGAGACTTCTGTCAAAGATAGAGGTATAGACAGATACACTTTTCCTCCTTGCACAACCAAAAGAAAGACAACAACAAATTTAAAAACAAAAACAATCAGAATTGCCAGAAAATTGAACTGATTGGAAGTCCACCAACCAAGGAGTTAAAGAAGAAACATTTATCCAGACCAGTAGGAGGAGCGAAGATAGGCAGCTGGGTCGGAAAGGACTTGTGGCAAGATGGCTGGCAGACCAGGTGGTCCCCCATTTGCATGCGGATAAACAGAGAGGAACAACTGGGGAGCGAGACAGACCACGTAACCCAGGGTACCAGCATAGGAAAAGAAAGCCTCAAAACCTCTGACTGTAAAAAACCTGTGCGCGTTGCAGCAGCGAGAGAAACTCCCAGCCTCACAGAACAGTTCCCTGAAGAGACCTACAGGGTCCTAGAACATACAGAAGCCCACCCACCTGGGAATCAGCACCAGAAGGGCCCGATTTGCCTGTGGGTAGCAGGGAAAGTGACCAAAAGCCAGCCAAGAGCCTAGAAAGCTGCAACGTTCCCTCTCTGGCCACTTCCCCACATGCAGCACCACAACACAGTGACCTGGGTTGCTCTGGCCGAGCAAAACCTAAGGCTCTTTGTTTCTTTGACGAGACAAAGAAATATGGAGCAAATGAAAGAACAGATCGAAGTTCCAAAAATAGAACTAAGCAATGAAAAGATAGCCAACCTGTCAGATGCAGAGTTCAAGACACTGGTAATCAGGATGCTCACAGAATTGGTTGAGTATGGTCGCAAAATGGAGGAAAAAGTGAAGACTATGCAAAGTGAGATAAAGAAAAATATATGGGGAACCAACAGTGAAGGGAAGAAAACTTGGACTGAAATCAACAATTTGGAACAAAATGAAAAAAAGAAAAACAACATTGAACTAGAACAGAATAAAGAAACAATAATTCAAAAAAATGAGGAGAGGCTTAGGAACCTCCAGGACAACTTTAAACACTCCAACATCTGAATCATAGGGGTGCCAAAGGAGAAGAGGAAGAAAAAGAAATTGAAAACATATTTGAAAAAATAATGGAGAACTTTCCCAATCTGGCAAAGGAAATAGACTTCCAAGAA
>VMDR010033497.1:0-11346 GCA_007922815.1 Macrotus californicus
AGAGCAGATTCTTCCCACTTTCCCTGAAAGGATTCAGAGTCCAGGTCTTTGAAGGGAAAATACAGTAGGTAGGCAGTTAGACAGAAAAAATCAGAGCAAAAACAAAAACTGGGGACAAAAGGTCATCAGTGCAGAAATCTCAGATGCCTATGAACAGGCAGGAGAAACAGAAATGCATAAAAAGAGGCCTGCAGGCCAATGGTGAACTGGAATGTTGACTATAAAAATGGATGAGGGGCCCAGGGGATCTTCTAGACACCCTGCAACCTCTCATTGTTTCCCCACAGGGGCCTCCGATACATTTGACAGTGAGGAACATGTTAACAGACTTTTAGTTATTATGAGACCCACATACTCTCTATCAAACATCAAATTGGCAAACACACACACCCACAGCCATCCCTATGCTGCAATAGGATTTCTTTTGGAAATTGTCCACCCATGTAACTTTTCTCCTGAAAGGCAGCAGCTTCCTCTCAGGTCCCACAGGAACATTCCCTCTAACTCCAGATGCTTTTAACCTGCTCAGGGGGACAAAGAAGGGATCTGATGTCTCCTGAGATCTACAAGCGAGTAATTAAATCTGTTTTCTCAGAAGGGACTCCAGGGCGATCAACCAACATTCATCCAAATGGCCTGAGATATTGCTGCAGATATCTCAGGCAATAAATATTTCTTTAGAAGTACTCTATTATCCTGGTGGGAACAGCTGCACATCAGCATGTATTTCAGAATCTCACCAAGACTTTAATCAACATAGCCAATAAAATTACCATCTCACTTGATATTCAGACATCTCTCTCTAGGTAAAGTTTTCTTCAATAATGAAATTACGTTGACTACATACTAGAAGAACAAGAAAGAGTTGACATGACCATCAACTCCTCTTGTTGCACTTCCATTGGCACCAGTTCAGATGGAATGAGGCATCACGAAAATCAGTCAATAAGCTACTTCTATTCAACAGACATTGGACCATCACTCGCTGTCTTTGAGGTAACTGGAGGATGGTTTCTGAGTCTATTTTCAATAAGCCACTGGTATTCATGTCCCAATTTGGAGGAATTTTTAATTTAGGTATAAGTATTCTTTTCTTTATAATGCTTGTATTTACTGTTTCAAACATCTTTATGACTTTTTTTTTTCCATTACAGTACAAAAGAATGCCCTCTAGGCACATTTTTAAAATTTATATCTGCTTTTAAGTCAAAAGATTTTATTTTACAATAGGCTTAAGTTTCTCATTCCCTCAGAAGTTTCCTAGGACATCAATAGCTGTGTAGACGTGACTGAAGGATTGGCACTGGGGAATTGGGACAGAAAATACAAACTTGACACTGCTTGACTTACCATTAAATGGAATTAAAATGATATCTTTTGACTTATAAGAATCCTACATGCTCTCAGTTTCTTTGCAAGACTTTTGTATGTGGTACCAGCTTCAGTCCTGCTTGTACAGAAACAATCTTGACCACAGTTTCAGGTGACAGAGATGGCTCAAATGCCAAAAGTTGTTTGTCACCAACCACTTCCAGAATGACAGCAGTCAGTAGAGGTCCATATTGGGACCAGGAAGGACACTCCCTGCAGGTCCACATCCAATCCCCATGTACTTTTGTTCTTTTTGTCATTCTCCCTTCTTATTAAAAATCCCTGCCTGCACTGAGATGTTAATGGGCTCTGAGATAAGTGTCTCCAATCTTCCGGGATGCTGGCCCCTGAATAAAACCACTCTCCATTACATCAGCTCCTGACTCTGGAGCATTGGCTTTTGACGTGGTGGGCAGCCAGGCTTGCCTTTGATGTGGTTACATCACCAAGGTGGCTTATGTTGAGGACTCTTCCTGGTTCATATCAGACAAGTTCTTGCTGGGTCCTCATCTTCTGGAAGAATCAGCAAGCTCTCGGGGTACATTTAGAAAGGCACTAACGCCCTTCATGGGACACTCCTTGACCTAAGCACCTCCCAAAGCCCCATTTTTAATACTATCCTCTTTGCAGATGATTAATTAAACATACAAACGTGGAGGAATATGTGTTTTCAGACCACAGTACAGCCCTAGAGCCTCTGGAAAAAAGGTGGTCTTGTCATCACCTTGACCTCAGTCCACTGAAAGGACTTCAGTCAGACACTAGAAGATTGTACAGAAATCAATGTGTGGAGATTGCAGTCCTAAGTGTGTGATAATTGATTCCATTGTCATAGGAACATAGGACAGACTGAATGTCATCTCTCATCGGCAAGGGTGCCTAATCCTGCTCCCTGCTGTGTGATCTCATAAGAACTGGTCCAGGGACAGGGACACTCTTAAGTTCTGGTCTCAGGTGAGGAGACTCCATAGGATCTCACCCTGAGGAAGGACTGAAGGAATGCTGTGACTGTACTGGAACCTGGAACACCTGTCAACCCTCAAGTTTGCTGTCAGAATGTCATCTTTGTGATGCTTGGCCAGAGACAAGGACATAGAAATTCCTCCTTGTCATTCATGTCCTTACTATTCCTCAAGCAGGCTTCTGATATTCAGAAATAAGGGAATGCCCTAGGAATGGCTGGGGAGTCACTATGGTCCAAATCTCCACACCTGATCCTGACCAAGATTCCCAGATGATGCCTCCATGAACATCCATTCTTCAGAGGACAAGGAGGTTCCCGATGTGTCCTGTGTTCAATCGAAATAAATAGCATGGGTCCTTTCAGGAGCATCTTCATTGTCTCTTCCTTGCAGGGCATCAGGTCTCTTGAAGCCTTTCCTTGAATATGTGATGTGTCCATGGCAGCATCAATCCTGGTCTCAGGTTCCTGACTGTGTGTAAAGAGGTCAGGAGGACCTTGGGCCTCTCCTTTATTCAGCGCGTCCCAGCTACACCAAAACTCAGGGTTTATGACACACCCAGGATGTGGGTCATCACACTGAGTCTCTTGCACAGTAATAGAAGTGTGTACTCAGGCTTAAGGCCATGGATCATTAGAGAGGTTAGGCTGATAGAAGTGTCCCTGGAGAAGAAAAATAATTGAGAAGCACTGGACATACTTAGGTTGCCAGTTTTTATGTTGATCCAGCCCATATACTGCTGGCCATCTCCTTGGGCCTGTCCCACCCAGAGCAGCATAGCTGGTGAAGGTGCATACAGAAGCCTTGCAAGAGGCCATCGTGAGGTCCTAGGCTTCCTCACCTCAGTCCCAGACTGCACCAAGTGCACCTGGGCATGGACACCTGTGGAGAGGAGACAGGAGTGATGGAAATGCCCCTTGACTATCCCTGGTCCCCTCCTCAATCCAGGGACTGGGGAGCCCCTTGCCTGCACCAGCTGCCACCAGGAAGAGGGCCCCCCAGCTCCAGTCCATGGTGAGGGGCTGTGCCATGAGGACACCTATAGAGGAGGATGTGGGTGAGGGTGGTGCTCTCAGGGCACAGACAGACCCACATTTGCCCTAGTCTGCACTTCCTATTTGCTTATTAATGAGGAAAAGTATGTCATATCTGATTGTTTTCCTCTACATGGGAAAGGGTAGCGGACTCAGAGACCATGCTCCTTGGGAGACCAAGGGCCCAAGTCTGGATATGATATCTGACTCCCCTTCCGTGTCTCTGAGATCTATGAGACATAGCTTTTCCCTCTGAGGAACAAGACCACATAAGACATGCTCCTCATGGAGAACATGCCTTTGAGTGACACAGAGATCACCTGGACCAGCTCTGGGCTTTAACATCTGAAGGTCTTATTCTTTGGATCCTGGTGTCTCCAAAATGCAGCAGTGAGTAAATTGGAAAACGGTACAAAATGAAACAAACAAACAAAAAAAATCCCTGTCTCCAGCACATTCACACTTAAATGTAAAGAAGCCCTAGAAATACCTCCATTAATTGTGATTTTTTCTTATTGAGTTTGGTAAATGCTCTGATAGGATAGGATGTTTACAGTCACTTCATGTCCAATCATTATTTTAGGTACTTTTTTTTTTAATTAAAAGAGTAAGACCCTGTGTGTGAAGGAAATCTCTCCATAGCTACCTTTGCACCTGAGACTTGGGAAACAGCCATGAGGTTGTGGTTCCTGTGTGACTGCTGCTTCCCAGTCAAAACCGTGCATGGGAGGGTCATGAATGTGCTCAGAGGGCATGGACCTCATAGTATCTCTAGTTCTGAATTTCAGCCTTAAAGATGCTCCCTCAGGGATGCCATGTTTTTAGACATCTAGGATACAGAGTACTGGCTTTACTAAAGCCCAGTGACTCTTCTGGGATTCCCTTTCCTGGAGCTGCCAGAGGCACTGACTCAGCAACACTGCTGAGTCCAGAAGCTTCTCAGGGCATTGGGAGACTCTGATGTCCTCAGGTTCCTGTGTTTGCAGATCTCATCTGTGTGTCCCTGCACGTGGCCCTAATTCCACTGAGTTTCTACTGCTCAATAAATCACACAAACACACTCACACACATTGTCATGATTTTCATGCAATGACTCCAAGTCTCCCTTCTCCCTGTTCCTAGCACAAGGCAAGGTCTCACTCTCACCCAAAACAGGGAGTGACCTACTTTGATGACAGAATGAGACAAACACGATTGTAGAGAAGATAGAAGGCTGCACATCTTTAAGGTTTCCTGGTCTTCTAATGCCTGGAAGCTGCAGAAGCCATACACAGAAGCTTCAGGCTTGTTGTAGGAGGGTCAGACACAGGGGACAATTCTCCAGTCAGTGTAGTCAACACTGACCCTGTTTGTGGAAGGTAACAATGATCTAGAGCCCAGAGGTCCCCATTCCGATAGCTCATGACCAGGACTTTCAATGACAGGATCTCAGGTGAAACTGGATGGGTGCCTCTCTAGGAGCAGAAGCAGGTACTGATTCAGGAACAGGGAACCCCGAAATGTGGTCCTCAGTTGTCAGCCTGTGGACCAGGGTAACTGTTGTTTTCAAACGTGTCCCTGTTGTCCTGAGTGTCCCCTGATGTCCTGAGAACCCCCTGTACTCCAGACCCCTGTCTCCCACAGGGAGGTTGGTGTCTGGGCTCACATTAAATTCCCCTCATTGTGTTTCTCATGCAGAAATACACGACTGAGTCCTGGGTGGTCATGGACCTAAGCTACACGGAGAACTGGTTCTTGGACATGTATCTGGAGATGGAGATGCCGTTCTTGAGGGACAGACTGTAGCAAATGCTTCCATCATATCTTTTGCACCCAATATACTCCAGCGCCTTCCCTGGGACTGGTGTTTCCAGGTCCAGTAGTAACAATTGGTGATGGAGTAACCAGTGACAGTGCAGGAGAAGGAGAGAGTCTGCAAGGGCTTCACCAATACTGGGCCTGACTCCTGCAGCTGCACCTGTGACAGGACACCTGGGGACAGGAAACATCAGTCCCTGTCAGTCAGGTGCACTCACCAATATCACCTAAACCTGGATCTGACATCTGAGGCACTCACACTGGGGGCTATCACTAGGCAAAGGAAGAGACCCAGCACTCTCATCTTCTAGAGCACAGCTCTGCTGTCCCCAGAGGCCTCAGCTCCCAGTGAGGAGAGAGCTGTGAGATTCCACAGTCTAGGAGATGATTTACCGTGCAGCTGGGAGAGAAATTTGTATGTGGAAGACTCTGTTCTCATAAGTGGGAGGGACGGAAGACACTGTCTCATGTTATTCTGGGTCCTGAGCACATTTCTTCTCTAAGACTCGATGACATCTGTCAAGGATGGGAGAGAGGTTGGGTAATGAGAATACTTGGAATCATGTCAATGGCCAGCCCTTCTTTCTTATGTTTAAACATTAGAGCTGGGCTGGATGAGGGATTGCACTATTTTAATTCCATGCATTATTTAAGTTTATGTTAAAACAGATGAACATTATGCCCCAAATCTCCCCAAATCCAAAGAAACTTATGAAGTAGACTAATTGTTGCAGATTGGAAAACACAATTTCATATAAAATAATATTTGATGTAAATTTTGATGTAAATCATAGCAAAATAAATAGTAGTTTATCCCTTGACCTGATACCCCCTATTTCTTCTGGTGGCAGTGCAGGAGCAGCCTCTGTCTCAGTCCAGTTCTGGTGAGTGGAACATGGTGTTGAGGACCTGCTGCTGAGTCCAGCCCTGGCTCTGCAGCTGAGACAGGGGTTAAATACTATGTGTCCTTCCTTTGATTCACTTCCCCCAGGGCTGCACAGCACTTCCTACAGGTGAGCCAATCAGGAGGCCTCCCGTGTTCTTAGACCAATGAGGCAATGAGACCCTGGAGTGACCTACTCCCAGAGAGACACAGGCACTGACTCTGGGCCAGCAGGTGCTCTGAGATGTGTGAGGATGATGGGACCTGCTTGCTGGTCTTAGAGGGTCAGTTTGGAAACTGCCATCCCTTTATTCATCGGTGACCCTGAGGCTGGATCTTGGGACTGGTGTCCTGGGAACAGGACCTGGAGTTCATGGTGGGCTAAAGCGACAGACAGAAGGGAAACAAAGTGTAGACTAGGTGTATGTTTTATTAAATCACTAAACTGACATGAAACAGAGGATGGGATTTGAAAGCCTAGTAGAAGCTTAGAACCAGGTTTTCTGGCCTGAGTCTCTTACAGCCGCCACACACGGGAAATTCCCACCACAGTCCCCATTATTTCATGCTGCACAGCAGGTCCTGAGAACATCTGACAGGTTAACCGGAACCATGGACCCAAGTTGAGATTTCCACAGGTGACACGTATCTCAGGAGATTCCTCCTTTGTTGACAGGACAGCTGAGAGTTAAAGGTCAGTGCAGTCACATGGGATCAAGGTGGCATCTTTGATGGATACGGTGTGGCAGTTGAGCAGGTGCTGGGGAACACCTGTGAAAAGGCCTGGGCATTGGTCAGCTGTAACCAGAATGAAGGAAAGGGAAGTGGACACCTTTAGAGATAATCGTCCTTTTGAGATCACACCTGTGATGTGGGGTACACCTGTGCTCTGTAATCCACTCCTCTCCCCTCTACTGATGTAGAGGAAGACAACTGAGCCCCTGTCCATGGCTCTGGCCAGCCCAGTGTTCCAGGTTCTCACTTGCCCCAGAAGGCCCTCAGACTAGACATGCCCTTCCAACCCTCTTCTGTACCTGCAGCACAGCCCACAGAGGCATTTCAGGTGGGCACCTGGGTCTCTCCATATCCCAGTTTTCCAGGAGCTTTAGAAACTCTCAGACCCAGATAAGTGAAGCCTGTTGCAGGTCTTGTCATTTTTCTCACTCCCATGCCAGGTCACCTTTCAGGGGATGCTGTACAGTGGAAACTCATGAGGAGAAATTGTCTCCTAAGAATGGAGGATCCAGCCTGGCCAGTACGGTCCTGTATGTGGTGGACATCATGGATGGCTGCATGTCCTCACCTATCATTCTGATGACACCTTGGTCAGTGAGTGGTGGGTCAGAATGACGTGCCACCAACATCCCATCACTCTTGAAAAGACATCCAGGTTCTTGTAATGCCCTGCACACTGTCAGTCTGTGACTCACACACTGTCCTTTTCTCTAAACACACTTCTTTCAGCTCAGGGGACCCTGTGTCCTAGAAATCTGGACCAGATGCCCCCACCTCCTGGATTCCATTTCCCTGGAAACACCCGTGGGTGAGTCACACCTCTTCTGAAGTTCTGACCCAAAAGCGACCTCCTCTGAACGACTTTCCATATCAGCCACTTGCCAGTTGTCCTGATGCCATTCAAACTATATAAGGTTAGGAGACTCCAAACTGGTGGAAAGGGGATTCCTTGTGACCCACATTGACATTTGCAGTGTCTCTGTTACATTTGGTAACAATTCCACAGGTCCAGGGGACTAGGGAATGTACATATCTGAGGTCCTTAGTCATCTGGTTATGATGTGGGTTGTATGAGCTGCATAATTCATTGGGGAACACTTATGAAATTTTTAAACACAGGTAAGAAAGGACACCCTTGACTAGTGGAGCCCTGGTCACAGTGTGTCTTTATGAGGATCCAAAGTTTCATAGCACCAGGAGCCCTGTCTCAGTCCATCATCATCATCATCATCATCATCACCATAACATTCATCACCATCATTACCATTATTATCTTCATCAAAATATACATCGTTGTCTTCACCATCATCATCATTATCATAATTTTCTTACATGCAATCATTGTTCTTACTTTCTGTATTCATGGTGGATGTCCACACACCATAACACTTTCTCTGTAAGCAAACCAGATGCCTCCTGTTTAGATGACTTTGGGAGATTGTAATCACAAAGGCCCTGACAGCAAGTTGACCCAAGGGCTTCCAAAAAGCTGATGACCGTGGGGAGGGAAAAGTTTCCATCTAAGGCACTGGACCAAGATCCCCATCCAATCCTGTCATTATAACCACCTGCACTGCCACCACCAACATCAACTTCAACTTCAACATCAGTTGGTTACTTGTAATTGCTCTTCTCATTTTTTATTATAGTGGATGTTTTCCCCACATAATGACCGTTTATCTCCTTGTTCCACATTATTTATAATTGTTAGATGGAATGGCTAGTCAGACTCTATTTTATTTTACATTTGACTGCCCAACAATGAGTATTCCATTCATAGTCTTTCCAATCTTCCCCATGTGGAAAATGTAATAAGAAAGGCTGGGCCTTCTCCTCAGATGTCATTGGGAGATCAACACCACACAAGCACCTGTAAACAGTGTGTCCCTTCTTTATCACCCCGACAAAATAAAGGTCCTGAGCCACGCTCCTTGCCCCTGGCTCTATCAAACACATCTGCCTTGTGCAAGGGCCTTTCCTGTTCTTCCCAGAGATTTCAACACTTTCTGGGATACACTTTTCATGTCCACTTGGAGAGTGTGTTTGTTGTCAGTCTGGATATCCAAACCAAGTTGTACAGGTCCCCCAGCCTCTGAGTGCTGTCACCTACACTTGATGCTGTGAGCATAATGCCAAGTCAATGACTGTCATCACCAGGAGGTCTTCCTCTCTGGCATTGGGTTCATTCACTCTAGTGAACGCTGACCAACTCGCATGTCCTGCTGCTGGCGGGCTTGGGCACTGAGCTGTGTGGGGAGAGTCTGCGCTGTTGGGTCCACCAGATTCTCGGTTACATCCTGCTAATGTGGGTCAGAAGGTCTGATGATTCACTGGAACTGGGAATAAGAGTGTCTGAAAGAGAGTTTGCATTTTGTTCACGTGAAAATGCTCTCTGTCTTGAGAATGCACTTTTAAGTTCAGAGACTTCAGAGGTGAGTGCAGAATCAGGAATCCAGAAGGGCTCCCAGAAGAAACCTGTTACAGAAAGAGGACTCAGCAGAGGAAACTAGCCCAAATCTCCAGCTGCACCTGCTCCTGGATTGGTCCTTGTTCTCAGGAACCCTGATCGCCCCCTTGTGGTCACAGCATGTAGGTTTGTGTCAGGACTCACACTGACTTCCCCTCACTGTGTCTCTCGCACAGTAATACAGGGCCGTGTCTTCAGTTTTCAGGCTGTTCATTTGCAGGTAGACCTCGTTCTTGGCGTTGTCTCTGGAGATGGTGAATCGGCCCTTCACAGAGTTGGCGTAGTATGTGCTACTACCACTAGGACTACTAATGTATGAGACCCACTCTAGTCCCTTCCCTGGAGCCTGCCGGACCCAGCTCATATCGTAGCTACTGAAGGTGAATCCAGAGGCCCGGCAGGAGAGTTTGAGGGAACCCCCAGGCTTCACCAAGCCTCCCCCAGACTCCACCAGCTGCACTTCACACTGGACACCTGCAAACACAAAGACATCAAGTCAGAAAACTGTCCAGCATCCTCTCTTTCTCTCAGTATCCACCCACACATTTAGTTTCTCTCCTTCTCCATAAAATACCTCTTAAAACTGCAACAAGTAAAACCCATCTGAGCCCACACTCCATGATGAGTGGTCTGGGTTATCTGCTGAGCAGGCACTGGGAATAAGTGTGAATCCCAGGTTGGGCTCCTGTCCCAGAGCTGCAGGATTGGGGCTGGGCTGCTTTTGATGAGCAGAGGGGCCCTATTTGCATGCCTTCCTGCTATATAGGGAGCTCTGGGGTTAGGCAGTGACAATGAAGTTCATGGTCCTGGAGTGTGTCATGTCCAAGGCAAAGGTCTTTTAAGAATTAGTTCCCATGTCTGAGCTTCTGCCCCCATCACTGACCGAACTGCGCCAGATGATGGTACATGACCTAAGAGTAAACTGTCACAAAGAGAGAGGCATTAAAATGACGGATGCCTTTGAAAGTTACCATTAATCAACACAGGAAGATAATTTGACCTTCGTGGCTAGAGGGAGAAATAAAAGGGGAAGAAGTTTGTATTCATGAGATGGGAATTTCTATCTGACCCCATTTTCTTTAGAAAGCAGTCAGAATATGAGGAAAGAGTAGAGTGTGACTCTGGAGCACAGGTGGCAAACACAAGGCCAGGGAACCGAATCCATCCCTCCACCTGTTTTATCCTGCCCAGCATCTTGTTTGTACCTGGATGTACTGCCAAGCTCTCGCTTAACTGTTACAAAGTAATTACACTTATACAATCCTAAAATTACACATGGTCCTTGAAGGCAACTGTGAGGCTGATGTGACCCCTTGTGAAAATGGCTGTGACACCCTTACTGTAGAACATGTGGATCCAGTGTTGGAGGAGGTGGAGGCTCTGTGTGGGTCATTTGAAGACAGAAGTGGAAACTCTACAGAGAAGCAGTCGTGCCCCCAGGTAAGGTTTCTTCAGTGCAGTTTGGTGCTGAATGTGCAGCAGCCTCACTCCCCATGTTTGTTTTTATTCTCCAGACTCTGTGGTAAAACCAGGTTCAAACACTGAAGACACAGAAGAAACTCAGTCATGACTGGGTGTTAGGTGAAGATGTAGGTGGAGATTGGGGAGTGTTCACATAACACAAATTTCATTATGAAAATCTTGATGCCAGCCACTAATATGAAACAACAGATATAAAATGTTATGACATGAAAGACATTATCTTCTTGGTCCACTGATAACAGACTGAATAAGTCATTCAAATCACATTCTGTTATTGAGCTGGTGGACGTAACTTTATATAAACCTTTCATCCTTGGTGACTCAGCCTGCTGCTCAACATCAGGACCTGTGTCTACGTGCACAAGTGACGTCGCTATAATCAGGGAGCAGGAGCATGAGTATGTTGGGCCCCCTGGTTGATCAATACTTAATTCAATAAGAGCAATCCCCTCTTTCTTACTGTCCCTTTTCCTATCTGCGTGTGGCCTGTGAGAGTCTGTCACCATGGCCATACATGGTGAGTGTCAACTGAACTTGAACCTAATGAACTGAATGCATCAATGTGCAAATGGGAAAAGGAGGTATGTGCATTGAATGGGGATGCATATAACTCCT
>VMDR010033498.1:0-11345 GCA_007922815.1 Macrotus californicus
ACTAGTAAGAATTCGAGCACATTCTCATATCCACCCAGTTCCCTCATTCCTCCAGTCCTCTCTCCCATCAAGTTACTAGAATTATAGTTGTGGGTTGTAATAAATAGTATCGATTTTCTGTGTTTTCTCTTTTTTATCAACTTGTCACCTTCAATAGTGTCCTGTTGTAACCAGTGACCTCAACTTCTGCTGCTGACTTGTTGGAGAAGAAGCAGGCAAAGACTGTCTCAGGACATCTCAAGGGCGAGGTGAGAGTAAACCCAATTCTTCCTTTATCACGTTGCCTCTCTGCTGCCTCCATTCACCTGCCCTCCATACACATCAGTTTAAACAAGCTTCAGTCACCTAAGGGTTTTCTCACTTTTTAAAAGTTCCTGGAGTCCATACTTCCCTCTAGTTTCTCTAATTTCTCTGGCATGGACCCTAGGAAGAACGCCTCCATCAGATGCTTTATGAACACAGAAATCTGATGGTCCATGTTTCCTAATAGGACAGGGCACCTTTCCTCCTCTGGACAGGGAAGGCCTGGGTAGAGCAAAGCCTTCCTTGGCTGTTTTGTGGCTTTGAGAGCCTCAGAGAGAATTCAGTGGACAGTGCAGAATAGAGTCACTATATCCAGGCCAATGGTAAAGTAGTTGCTCAATTAATTTAGGGAATGAGGAGAACAACAAAGACACAGAATGGAAAGATACTGACAATTTCTTTTTCTGAATATGTCAGAATCCTGCTGGGAATTCCCTTCCTGAAACCTGAGGGAAGTTTGATGAGGGTGAATGGTGGTAGGTGTGGGGACTATCAGGCATGTAAAATTTGAATTTTTTAAAAGATTTAATTAATTAATTTATTTATGTATTTATTTATAGAGAGAGGGGAAAGGAGGAAGAAAGAGAGGGAGACAAACATCAATGTGTGGTTGTCTCTCACACACCCCTAACTGGGGACCTGGTCTGCAACTCAGGCATGTGCCCTGACTGGGAATCGAACTCACAACCCTTTGGTTCTCAGGTTGGCATTCAGTCCACTGAGCCACACCAGCCAGGGCTAAAATTTGAATGTTGTTATATCATTAGTACTTACTAGTACTTATTAATATTTACTAGGTATGTGCTATTTAATCTACCTATGGGCTCTTCCTCCTCCTCCAACCTCCTGCAACTTGATTAAAGCTTCAAGAAGTGGAAAAAGGACTCATGGACATGGACAACAGTGTAGTGATGGCTGGGGGGAGTGAGGTATAAGGAGATTAAATGGTAATGGAAAAAATATAATACAGATAAAAAAAGAAAAAAGCTTTAGAATCCTTCATAGTCTTATTGACTATTATGTTCCCAAGTCTGACCTGTTTCTTGGCATGTAACCACATGTACTCAATAAATATTTGTTTAAATTATACTAAAATTACTTTTCTTTACTAAAATTATACTTCTATCTGTCATATACAGTTTCCCCAAATCTCTACCAAATAAGTTATTATTGTTCTTTGTAAATATTACAAATTAAATAGATACAAAATAACATCTAATTTTTATTTTTAATTTGCATTATTTGATTCTTATAATTCAGTAGCACAGATTTCATTTGTGCCACTTATATTGTGACTTTCTTGTATATGTCTTTTGTTCATTTTCTATTAGAGTGTTCATGTTCTGTTTTTAAGGGCTCTTCCTATCACGGACATGGATAACAGTGTGGTGATTGTCGGGGGTAGGCAGAGGTAGAAGAGGGTTTCAGGATAAATGGTGAAGGAAGGGGACTTGACTGGGGTGGTGAACACACAATGCTGTGTACAGATGATGTGTTGAGGAATTGTGCATCTGAAAGCTGTATAATTTTGTTAACCAGCGTCACCCCAATAAATTCAATAAAAGGAAAAAAAGCTCTTTCTAAGAGGATAGCAACCATTTGTGTTACATTATATTGATAAGATTGTTTTCTCCTGCTGACCATTTGCCTTTCAATTTTGGTTTGATATCATCAGTTAATTTTTATATCATCAAATCCATCAAATATTTCCTATATAGTTATCTTCCAAATATATTTTAATTGATCTTCTTTGTTATTTTTTCTTTCTTTCTTTTAAACATTTTTTTAAAGAAATCTTTCTTTAAAGATTTTGTTTATTTATTAGACAGGGGAAGGGAAGGAGAAAGAGAAGGAGAGAAACATCCATGTGCTGTTGCTTCTCGCCCACCCACCCCTACTGGGGACCTGGCCTGCAACTCAGGCTTGTGCCCTGACTGGGAATTGAACCAGGGACCCTTTGGGACCCTCAGTCAATCCACTGAGACACACCAGCCAGGGCTCTTTTAAACATTTAAGACTCTAAAATATTTTACCTGAATAGTTAACCAATTATTCTGGCACTATTTTTTCTGTATGACTTTCCTTCACTAATTAGAAATTCTAATTTTATTTTATTCTAAATACAAGAAATTCAAACTTATAATTTTTAATGAGGAAATTATACCAAAGGAAGAATAAATATCTGCCTCAAATGATGGGGGCTGAATTTAAACTAGGGCAGCCTGACTCATGCCTGCATTATTTTTTTTTACTTTGAGAATATGTTTATTAAAGCTGAGAACAGTGAAACAAGGGAGAGCTTAGGACAGAAGAAGCAACAGAAGAGAGACTAGGCAGGTACGCTATTGGCTCCCTGAGTAGTCAGAGAAAGGGGGGCCTTGGGGACAGGGTCAGGGGGTTAAGCCCAGGATGAGCTGCTGGTTGCAACCCATTGTTCCCCTGGTTGCAAGTCTTGTGGGGGCCCTTAGAGTTTAGGAGATGCATACCTGTAGCAGAAGAAGAGGGGGAAGAGAAAGGTGAGGGCATGCTCCCTGGAAGGAGAGCGTGCCTCACACCTGTACTCCTTACTGAAATTAGAGAATATTGTTAGAATGAACTGATTTACAGTTTGTCCTGAGAAATGTCTTAGAACAGAATAAGTGAGCTAATACAATGACAAAACAACCCATATTGTTCTGTTCAACAAGGGGAACCCCTGCTTTACCCATCTTGTAGGACAGATTTCATTGCAGATTCCTCTTTGTGTGTGCAGCTCCTTTCATTTTTCAAGGCCACAACAGTTGTATGTCAACTGTTTTCCAATTGTCTGTCTGAAAGACACATTTGTGGCTACAGACACTGGATAAAACAAAGCATCTGAGTCAAGTACTTCAGAATTTAGAACAGCATTGAAGAAAAAAGTAACATGTGCGCAACTGTTAGTGTGACAAAGGTTGTAATTAAATGCAGGTTCCCACGGTGCTGCTTTGGATCTGCTCTGAGGGAAGAGGGATCAGGAAAGGCTCAAGCAGCACAGGCAGCCCTTGACACTCCAGAGTAGACACATTCAGGTTAACAAGAGCAGCGTAGAAAGCCATAGACTGCCAAAGCTGCTTCCTCCTGAAGATCACAGAGTTCAGAGTGACACACTTTCTCGTAAGAAAGGCTAAGAAAGAATATCCAGAGGTAGTATCTGCAGATTTTGACTGCCCGCCCTGTCATTCTGGCAAAAACTAGGAGAGTGAGTGACATGCTTCCACCAAAACTGCCTAGATGGCCCTCCTGCAACAGGCCCGGCACCAACCATCTCTCGGAGACTGCGTACCAAAAGTACCTGGCAGTACTTGCTTTGCTCGTACAGAGGCAAGGTATGAGGCTGTCTGCCCCATGTGTTGTGCAGCTCTTTCCCAATAAATGACCTTCTATTAGCATGAATGATGGACTAGCTCACACATGTGGGACTCTGTAGTCAGAAGGACACAGGCAAAATACTCCCTTCCATCAACCCATTAGCACAGGCAAGGGTCAGCTCATCACTGACCTCCTGGTCCCACGGGGAGTGAAGTTTGGATGAGCAGCTATCTCCAGGGCAGACCATGTCACAGATAAACCCTGATGGCTACGAGACACCTGAGACCCAGGATCAGGAGATCATCCCAGAATGATGGCACATAGAACGTGGTCTGAGGCCAGTGGAGATTAAAAAGCAGACCAGCGTGATAGAGAAAGATAAAACTGCAGCCAAAATGCCTGACACTCCAACTCGCCAAGGGCTGCTGGCTTTGACATCTGCACAGGGAGTTCTCCTGCCCTGTCAGCTTATAAAGAAGGCTCTGTGGTAGAGAACAGTGGGAATAAAATATCACAGACCTGAAGGAGTATGCTGCGAACTGCTGGCCCCAACTCTAAGGTCAGAGAGGGAGGTGCCCAGCATCACACACCTATGAGAAGCAAAGTCATGATGTTCTATTCAGCAAGACACTCAAACTTTGTGATGCTGTGGGCAGCGAGCACAGCTACAGTGCACTAGAGCTGAGAAAGCTCTCCTTGCGGCTCCCATTGCTTTTCCCTTTTAGAACAGCATTCTGAAAGAGGGGTCCACCACCCATGCGAGAGCAAAGCTTTGCAGTTTGTCCCAGTGCTGGTGGGGCAGTTTTGCTACACAGGCATCTTTGTGGCCTCACCTACTTCATCTCTTTCTCAAACATCTTGGTCACTTGTGGGCTTGCTTTTCAGCCCTCCCCAACCTCTCTGAAATCTGCCCTGACCATCTGTTCTGACTTCTTCCTGCTGGGATAGAATGAAATGAGGCAGGAAGGTGGGGAAGTGGGAAGCGGGCAGAGGGAACCTCAGGAGCACCCACCATGAGCCTTGGACTCAGGGCAGTTGTCAGCCCTTGGTCTCCCCCAGCTGCAGGTGCCTCTGCTGCCTCTCACAGCAGGACCTCTATTTGGATCACCTCTAATGAGTCAAGCAATGAGTCATACCTGAAAACTGACAGGATCATCATTTGTTATCCTTCTGATTGAATTTATTGGGGTGACACTGGTTAACAAAATTATACAGCTGCCAGTGCACAGTCCCACACATGTCATCTGCACACTGTATCTTGTGCTTACCACCCCAAGTCAGGTCTCCATCCTTCACCATTTATTACCCCTATACCCTCCTCTACCTCTCCCACCCCACGCTGCCCTGGGGCAGTCACCACACTGTTGTCTGTGTCCAGGAGATTCCTCCCCCTCCTCTTTCTTGCTCAATCACTGGAAGGATGATTATTTTTCAGAACTGAAAGAGCCTGGTACCTAGGGGAGGGAAACCATAAACCCCCAAAAGGTAATCACTAAAGAAGAGGCTTTGGCAGTCAGCTGTTTAACCCTAAGCAGACACAACCTGGTTGAGTCAAGCGTGGTATTTGGAGAGACTACTCACTTCGGCACAGTTATCTAAAACTGCAGTTCCTCTGCCTGCCCAGGGTCGGCCGAGTCAGGGGAAGAGCTCTGGCCTGAGGCAGACTTCACCTTTTTCCAGGAGGGTTCTGAAACGTGCAGTTCTTATTCTGAGTGGTCAGTGACTAAGGCACCGTCTCCTTCCCTCCCTCCGTTTTCTTAGTCATGCAACAAGCAGATGCTTACTTTACATCTAGGTCAGTGGGCTGCAAACTCTACAATGCGCCAGAAATATCTGGAGGGACAACCCAACTTCTGGGTGTTTATCTGAAGGAAACGAAAGCACTATCTCCAAGCGGGAGTTGCACTGCCAGGCTCATTGCAGCATATTTACAGGCGTCCAGATGTGGAAACAACCTAAGTGTCCATGGATGGATGAATGGATAAAGACATGTAATTAAATACGTATGTAATAAAATATAACTCAGCAACAAAAAAGGGAAATCTTGCCACTAGAGACAACATGGATGAAACAGGTGGCATTATGCCAAGTGACAGACAAAGGCAAATACTGTATGATATCACTTATACGTGGACTCTTTAAATAAACTGAATTCATAGACACAGAGAGCAGATTTGCGATTCCTAGAGGCAGGGTCAGGGGTAGGGGGCATAATGGGTAAAGGTGGTCAAAAGGTACAAACTTCCAGGTATGAGATAATTAAGTTCTGGGAGTGGAACACACAGCACAGTGACTAGACTTAACGATATGGTATTGTGTATTTGAAAGTTGCTAGGAGAGTAGATTTGAAAAGTTCTCATCACACAGGAAAGTTATAACTGTGAGGGCTGAATGTGCTAACTGACTTTGCTGGGGTGACCGTTTCACAGTGTATGCAAATCTCCAGTCCCCATGCTGTGCACCTTAAACTCACACACCGCCGTCTGTCAGCTACACATCAGCAAAGCCGGGGCGGGAGAAGCGCCTCTGAAATGCTTGTGAAATCCAGACTGCGGGGCTCCGTCCTGTGATTGTTTGTTTGTTTGTATGCTTATTAATCCTCATCCAAGGATATGTTTTTTATTGATTTCAGAGAGAGAGCAAGGAAGAGAGAGACATCAGTGTGAGAGAGATCCTCTATAGGTTGCCTCCTGTACACACTTTGGGGCTCAAACCTACAACCGATGCATTTGCCCTGACCAGGGGATGAACCTGCATGTTTTGGTGTGCAGGACGACGGTCCAACCAACTGAACCTCCCAGCCAGGATCGTCCCCTGCATTTTTGATCCAGTAGGCCTAGGGTGGGGCCTGAGAATTTCCACTTCTAACAAATTTCCAGGTAGGGCTGATGCTGCTGGCCTTGTGCTCACACTATGAGAATCACTGATATGGAGGCTGAGCCCTGAAGATTTAAATTCAGGCTTGTCTTAGTTTGGTTTCTCTGAGGAGCAGAAACTGAGGGAAAGATCCCAAGCCACAGGTTTTATTTGGAAGATGGTCCCAGGAAGCACTGGAAGGAGAATGGGGACATGAGAGAGGAAAGGAAATGAAGAAGATAAAGGCCATGCCAGTGACCTCATGCCTTCTAGTGACAAAATTCTGCTGGGTATAGGATGTGCCTGTGAGTTTCCCCAACTGGGGGTGTGGAAGAACTGTGTCCTGCAGAGCTCTCCCGGCCGCCAAGGAAAAGAAACAAGTCATCCCAGACACAATCTTGTTGTTCTGGTGGGGAAGGGGGTGGTGATTCCCTCTAGTGTGGAATGCCCCAAGCCCTTCTCCCAAATGGCTTTTATTGGGAATGGTATGTGTAGGTGTATACAGCATACATGCATAACTCATCAATCAATGTCAAAAGGCTATAGTCATACAAAACAAGTATTATCTATAGGTAACAATTGAAGGAACATAGAGATTTGTTATAGGTCAGTGTCTGTTAGTCATGCTGACACCAGAGGGTCTTTAAGACGTGTTTCATGAGATAAGGAGTTTACTCCTTTTGCCTTGAACTTAAACATCTGTTTTGTATCAACAGAGCTATACAAAGCAAAGCAGAGCAGGCTTCAAAGGATACAATGTATTTATCAGGCCTGATTCCCACGGGAACCCTTGGTGTTAGGGTTGGGTCATGTCTGCCACCTGCATTACCTGGTTTTCCAGGGAGACTTACTTGTTCCTTTCAGAGCCTGCTTTCACGGGGCTGCAATCTCTGAAACCACACAGGGTGTTACCTGGGTGTTACTCCTGTGAGCCATTGTCGGGGGCTTTATCTGCCCAGAGCTGCGGCCCAGGCTGGGCAGCTCTAGGTCAGAGATCAGCCCGCTGGCCAAGAGTCGGTGCGTATGGTCTGGTCAGGGCTGTCTGGAACCAGCAGGGCCTTGGATGGGTCACAGACAGGCATTGTCACGCAGGCTTTCTAGTAACTTATATTCCATTAGGGGAAACAAATTATATGCAGACATTGTTAATAATTCCAGACAGAGAATATTAAAATCTAAAAATAAATTGCTATGTTAAAAACTTTCCTGTGTGATTTTGGAATATCGAGCCAGGTTTTGCATTTTATGCCCAAGTGCTTTAATTCTCTAAGAAAGGAAGCCACCTTCCTTTGGCTCCAGACTTTTCCATTAGAGACTGGCCACCATGGAAACAGGACACCTGTTTCCAAAATTGGGACAGAAACCATGGAACCCTCGCAGCACGCCTCTCCCACATGCACATTGCCACCTCCACAGGCATTAGCACCACCACCAATGTGTGAACACGTGTGCACATATCTACACGCACACACACAGCTACTGGGCTTGCTGTGCTTCTTGCTTTTCTCTTTCTCCAATGCCACAGGCTCTTTGGCTGGCCAGATTCCTCCAGCCATTGCTGTCCCCTCACCCAGGGAAACTGACCTCTGTAGAGCCCCAGCTTGCTCCTCTTCCCTGTCGCCCGCCTTGCTGTGCACCTAGTCTGAGGGGGTTGAGGTGCTCAGAAGGTGGTGTTAGACTGAGCTCAGTTTTGTCGGACTGCTGAGCTTACAGGCTGTTTGACCTTCAGACAAGTTGCATGGCCTCTTAAACCTCAAAACTCTCATCAGTATAAGTGGGAGAGTAATTGTTCCCTCTTCGTGGAATTGTTGCAAAAATTAAATGCCTTACATGTCCTAAGTGTTCACCAAATGTTAGCCCCTAAAATAGTGAGTTCGATTTCACAGAGTTGTCATAAGGATTAAATAAGATCACATACCTACAAAGTGACCAACGCAATTCTCAGTGCATAGTAGGCACTTCAGAAGCAGGAGGTGTTATTAATAATCACTACTCTGTGGGAGTAGCTGTGAAATGAGTATTTGCCTACACGTTGTGCTAAATTCAATGCTGGAGGATTCTTCCCTCTTAGAGTTTACCCAGTTCTCCAAGCCAGGACTTGCTCCCTGAGCACATGGGCAGCAATTGGTGGCCTCACCAATGCTCAGCAATGGTGGGCAGGGACCCCCAGCACCCTCTTCACTCCTACCTTCCTGCCTGAAGGTAGTAATTCCTTGCTCATGATAAATATGCTTTGCTGTATGAACACACATTATAGCAAGCCATCTGAATTAAAGAAATATTTCACTGTCTGTGCAGACCATGAAATTGCTCAAATTTTAACGTCTGTCATATTATGAAAAGAAGCTTTTAATTTAATAGGTTCCACAAAAATAAGATTTTCAATTTTTTTGAAGACAGATGAAAGAGTAAAATAATGTGTTAGGAAAACTCATCCACGTCCCAGTTTGAGGATTCAGGGTAGGAGGATTCGCAGCCCTCCCAGCAGATTGGGTCTGGAATAGACTACCTCCTCTCAGGGGTGGCAGGCTCCTGTCCCCTGAGCAACACAGGACGAATTCCTCACGCTGTTAGCTAAAAGGCCAGCTGGACCAAAATAGGCACCTACAAGTATATATTTCTAATTCCTTTCCAACATCAAATTAGAGACTTCCTGCAAACACATTATAAGTCCAGAAGGAAAAGATGTTATTGTGTCCTTCTTGTATCTTATCACTTGGCAAAAACATGGTCAGTATCTGCTGAATTGGTAGAGATAGCTGACATTAGGCGGAAAATGCCTGTCCATGCATCTACAGAGAAGTGATGAAGAGGCTGTGGGAGGTATTTAGGCTTCGCTGACTCCTGGGATTACTCCTGATAGCTTGACAGAGCTTGTTCAAGGTATTTATTGCCAAAGGGAATCAAATTTATTTTAAGGTATAATTTACAAATATAAAGTATGCATATCCTAATGATACGTCTTGATGATTCCATACCTATCTGTGCAGCCATCATCCAAATCAACATTTAGGATATGTCCATCGCCTCAGAAAGTTCTTTTAGGTCCCTCCCAGGTAACCACTAATTTGCTATCTAGCATCAAAATTCTTGAGCTTTGAGATTATATAGTATATATTCTCACATGGCTGTTTTCTTTTGTTTAGCATAACATTTTTTAGATTCATTCATATTGTTGCATGTATCAGTAGTCCCTTCTTTTTTATAATTGAGTAGTATTCCATTGTATGGACATACCACAGTTTGTTTATCCCTCACCACTTAGTGGATATTTGGTCTGCTTTTAATTTTTGGTTATTATGAATAAAACTGATGTGAGCCTTCTTGTACAGGTGTTTTTAGGGGGGGGCATTCACACTCTTTTCTCTTAAATACATATCTAGGAGTGCTTTTGATAGGTCATATGGTTAAGTGTATAAGTAACTTTATTAGAAACTGTCAAATAGTTTTCCAAAATGTTGTACCATTCTGCACCCCATTAGCAATGCGTGACAGTTCCAGTTGTTCCACATTGTTGCCAGGTCCCACTTTCAAAAAAGTCAATTAGTATTCTGTTCCTGCCCTTGCAGAAGATGCTTGCCACCTATGGAGGGCTTCCTATATGCCTATTAAGCATATTCACTTTAATTACTACAAGTTTACCAAGTAGGTTTTTTACTTTTCATTTACAGATGAAGAAAGTGGACTAAATATTCACGTTCTCACAGCTAAGAAGGTGCCACGGCAAGATTCAGTGTGTGCTCTTAGCTTTGGGGGCAGCTGATGAGAGAGGCAGTAGCAGCCTTGAAGAGTGCCTCTACCCTCCTGCTGAACTTGCTGTTCATGGGCAAGGAATGAGGCCGAAGGGCTCACGTTCACAAAGCGATGTGGCCTCATTTCTCTCTGCAGTCAGACATCAAATGAGCCTGATGGGAAGTTAACTTGTCTTGAAGACCTGCAAGAAAAATGCCATTATCAGAATAGGAGAGGGAGGCGGCCAAGATGGAGGCATAGGTAGACACACTTTGCCTCCTCGTACAACCAAAAGAAGGACAACAACAAATTTTAAAACAAAAACCAACCAGAACTGACAGAAAATCGAACTGTATGGAAGTCCAACAACCAAGGAACTAAAGGAGAAACGTTCATCCAGACCGGTAGGAGGGGCGAGACGGGCGGAGAGGACTCGCGCGGGGCGGCGGCTGGCAGACCGGGGAAAGGTGCGGCTGGCCGGGAGAGTTGGCGACTGCAGACCGGGAGTTCCACTCCCTTGTGCGGATAAACTGGAAGAAACAACTGGGGAGCGAGACAGACCCCGCAACCCAGAGTTCCAGCTCAGGGAAACAAAGCCTCAGAGCCTCTGAAAGCTCCTGTGGTGGCAGAGGCAGTGGCAGCGGGAGAAACTCCCGGACTCACAGGAGAGCTCCTTGGAGAGACCCACAGGGTCCTAGAGCGTACATAAGCCCACTCACCTGGGAAGCAGCACCAGAATCAGCACCAGAGGGCCCAATTGGAGTGGGTCACGCGGGAAGTCACTGAAAACCTGCAGAGAGCGGAGCAGGCGCCATTGTTCCCTCTCAGACCCCTCCCCCACCTGCAGCGTCACATCACAGCAGCGAGGGTTGCCCCGCCCTGGTGAACACCTAAGGCTCCACCACTTACTATGTAACAGGTGTGTCAAGACAACAAAAATGGCCCAAATGGGAGATCAGATCAAAGCTCCAGAAAAGATAGAACTAAGTGACCAAGAAATAGCCAACCTATCAGATGCACAGTTCAAAACACTGGTAATCAGGATGCTCACAGACTTGGTTGAATTTGGTCGCAAATTAGATAAACAAATGAAGGCGACCATAAGGGAAATGAAGGCAAATCTT
>VMDR010033499.1:0-11350 GCA_007922815.1 Macrotus californicus
GCTGAGGAAATTCAGCAAATTTCCTACTTTATACAATGTAGTTTTCCCTCCAGGGTGATAAATATAGATCAAACACATTTAAAAAATAAAGCTCTGTAATATTTCATATGAGTTATGTATCACAATTTATTTAGCCATTTGATAGACATTGTACAAGAAATGCATACCTACATCTTGTCTTAGGGGAAATATGGGATCAGAAATATGGATTTCTCTTTAAGAATGAAAGTTAACCACTAAACAGTAAGGTTCTTGCTAGGTGGATTTTCAAGGCTAAGGAGAAGCTGAAAACCAGTGCATTTCAGCTTTGTTCTCAAGCTCATGACCTAGAAGGTAAAAAAGGCAAGAATTTTCCTAGTGCTTATAAATTTTATTTTTCTAAACACATATAGACTCTTTATAGAGCTTAGTTATTACGAAGGTTTCAGAAACACGATTTAGATAATTACATGAGTCATAAAACAGTGGTTGTTGTGAAAACTAATGATGATTTAAAAACGTAACAGCTAATGTAAATGATGCATCAGGAAGCTTATGAAATCTTTCAAAAAGGTCCATTATACTTAAAGTTTATGGATGCCCATTGTGTCTTGGGGTGTTAGATGGAAAGGGCACCTCAATATCTTCCTATCGCAGTAGGTTTTTAAAAAGCATTTCTTCCTATGGACCTCAACACCACGCACGTGTCTTTGGTTAGCTTTCCTTTCCCCAATGCTTAAACCATTGCAGATAAGCAGCCAGCAAAGCACCAGCGAGTGTGTCTTTATGTGCTGCTGCATCATTGCCAGTGGGGTTACTGGGTTCAGTGTAGGCACTTTTTACTCTTTAATGGAGAGTGGCAGGTTACCTTCCCTAAGAGTTATAGCGATTCATATCGCCTTGTCCACTCAAGTTGTTATACTACTTTAGAAAGTGAGATTGGGGGCAGGCCGACTCCAAGCTGCCATCTTTCCAGCTGGCTCCGTATTTTAAAGTATGATATAAATAAATAGTTTAAATTACTTCCATCTGGACTTAATTTGTTCTTGAGATGAGAACTTAGAAATGGTATATGGTCCAATCACAAGTCCCCTTTATCTCCTGCTCAGGCTGTCCCCCCGTTTTCTCCGACTTAGTCAGAGAGATGGATGGGCCTTGCAGTTCTAGAAGACAATCAAATGAGCACAATGGCAAGAGCAGATGTTTCTCTGTTTGGAACACTAGGAGAAAAATGCCACGTATTGCCTTTCACCACAGCCCTTGATTATGTAGGTTTTTTTCAGTTAGGTTTTCGGTCTTGCAATTTACCTGTTGATGAAGAATGAGAACTACCTGGTGGAGCAATAATGTGAGGCAGAAGGAAGAAAAACATCTCATCAAAGTAAAGAAGGTTAGTTTGAATTTCAAGTTGTAATCTCCTAAGTGCTGTGAGTACTGTGGGAACTAAAGGAATGCTTATTGACTTTTTTCCTGATTCAATATAAAATCTCATTTGCTCCTGCGTTTAATAAAAGACCGACTTTTAACTGAGGCAAAGTGATACTCAATACTACTATGCTGACTCTGGAAATTTTATTGTGTGTGTGGGGGGCGCATTTCTTGAGAAGATGGGCTGAAAAAAATCTAAATGGATAACAAGACAATTGAAATGTAGGTTTTCATTTAAAAAATTAGTACCTGTTTGGACTGATGTTTTTGTCCCAATTCATATATTGAAGCCCTACCTGCCCCCCCCCCCCCCCCATATGATGGTACTTAAAGGTGGGCCCTTGGGAAGTGATCAGGATCAGATGAGGTCATGAGGGTGGGGTCTTTATCCAACACCTTGATGCCCTGATAACAAAGAGGCACCTTTGGTCTGCATGCTCAGAGGAAAGGCCCTGTGGGCACACAGCAGGAAGGCTGCTGTCTATGAGTCAGGGAGAGAGCTCTCACCAGAAACTGACCATGCTGGTACCTTAATCTTGGACTTCTAGCCTCCAGAACTGTGAGAAAGTGAATTTGTGTTGTTTAAGCCACCGGGTCAGTGGTACTTTGTCATTCGTAGGGCAGACGCAGAGACAGACCATGTGTACATGAAAGGGTGAATGGACATGGCTATGCTCTGGGGAAGAGGCTTGGGGCAGCCTTTGCCATTAGGGTCATAGTTGTGGCCACCTGTGTCCTTGACTGTCCCACACCCTCACCGGGGAGACAAAACCCTCTGTATTCTTCCCAAGGCAACTTCACCTGGAGCCTCATTAGTAGAAGACCAGGCTCAGGGTTTGTTTTTGAAATGTGTGCTTTCATCCCGTACCTGTTAAGTCTTAAAAGCCTGCCTGCCACTTTCTGTTCACCACCGGCTGCTGTTGTGATCTCAGCAAAGGCTCAATGGTGTGTGAGTAGTCTTGTCCTTAGGCCAATAACCAACCGTACTTTTTGTTGTTTACTTCTATCATGATCAGATCATGCAATGCTGAACACAATGGCCAAAAAACGGCACCTCCCTGGGTCATAATGTCTACACAATGTCTTCATGTCCTTCAGGTTTCTGAAGAGTAGAGAGACTCTTGCATTTGTTTTTCACTGCGCATGTTCTGAATTGTCTTAATAAGCTTTTATGCTGAGTTTTAGTCTGAATTAGGTGTTTTATGGAAAGTTCTGGTAGACTGACCCTTAAGCTGGAAGGGACATTTAGCAACTGCTGTTCATTTTGGTCTCTGTTCAAAAATACTGTCTGAGAAAGGCCTACCCTGACCACTTGATCTGAGAGGGGACCATATGCATCCCTTCAGCCAGCTTTATTTTTTTCCTGGGTTTTATTATTGTTTGGCATCATATTATAAATTCATGGATCTATTCTTTGTCTCCAAATCTAGAATTAAACTCCATTACTTTATGTCACTGCTGTAACCCCAGAACCTTGAACAATGCCTGGCACGTGGTAGGTGCTCAGCATCTATTTATTGAATAAACTGGAGGCCAAACTTACTACTGGAGTTCAAGTCCTTTTCTTGGATACTGGATTAGTATCTACAGGCTCTGAATTCCGAGTCCTCCTTTATTCTGGACAGCATCCCACAGAGATTGAACAGCTCACAAAACCTGGGTCTGAATCAAGGAACACTTGTCCGGCATTCCAGGGTCAATTCTTCATGGATCTTCTGTTTCCACTGTCCACCTACCTGCTCAAATGACCTGAGTCTGATGGTAGACTCCATTCCCCCTCTGCCTCTAGCAGCCGATGGCTCGCCTGTGCTTTCCACATCCCACTGCTGGTCCCATGAGAGTTTATACTCGCTCCCAGCCCAGCCACACCCAGAGATATGGTTTAGGTTTTATATTGTGATTTTTTAAATTCTATATGTGCTTTCATGCATGTTAGCACACGATTAGCCCATCACACTCATGTTTGATAATAATGAGATTACACTTATTTAAAAAAACAAATTTAAGTAAAAAAAAAATCACTATTGTGTGGTTCTTTTTTTAAAGAAAGCCTGGAAGAGACAGATTTATAGAGACAGAAGTCAGATCTATGATTGCTGCTAGCCAGGGGTGGGGATGGACACGGACTACAAAGAGGCATAAGGGAAGTTTTTGGATGGTGTAAATGTGTACCTGGATCGTGGTGGTAATTACATGACTGTGTTGATCACAACTTGTAGAACTGTACACCTTAAAAGAGAGGGTTCACTTTACTGTTAGTGGATATATCTCAATAACCTGCCAAAAATTTAAGTCAAAAGAAGGAGTTAATATAAAGAAAATATCAAAATAATTACAGAGATGGTATGTAGCTATGGTAAAAGGCGCTAGGCAAGTGATGAAAGTTGGAGAATACTATATTTAGTGATAGTCTCAAAAATAGAACCTTAGTCAGATAGTTTTGCCACCCTTTGTTTCTTCAGTTTATGAGTATTGGATGCCATTTCAGGTCCCTGTGGCCTCATTTGTCTGTTACTTCCACCACCACTGCTCCTTCAATTTTTGTGGACCTCTGACCAGGTATGCACAGCGTGCAACTCAATAGTGTCTCTCCTCAGGCAGTGAAACTATGGGACTCCCACTGATACACAGCCTAGATGTGTTTGAGAGATAACCCTGTAGGGCAAACCAGGTTCCGGTGGGGGCTGGAGATAATGACTTTTCCTTTCCCGCAGATGGATGGTCTTAACTCCCATTTCATAAGGTCCTGAGACAACGCTGCTGGAGGGAGCAGCCAGCTCCCTGAATCAGTGGCCACCTTGTCACAGCCTCTTTTTGGGCTCTCCTACCCTTCCTGTTTGCTCCTTCTTTCCTTCACTCCCACTCCCTGGGATCATACTCATCCATGTAGTATGGTTTTAATTGTGGTCAAATACATGAACAGAAAATGTACCATTGCTGCCATTTTTAAGTCTCAGTGCTGTGGTGTTAAGTTCATTCACATTGCTGTGCAGCCATCACCACCGTCCACCTTCAGAACTCTTCATTTTGCAAAGCGGAGCCCCTAGGCCCATTGGACTGTGCCTCTTCATTCCCCACTCCCACGATGAGGTTGTGCTCATTGACCTTTGTCTAAGCGCATTCTTACTGCTTTCTAGGTAAGTCACACCCAAACTCCATTCCATACCCAATCTACTTTCATTCTTGATTGAAATAGAGAATCTGCAAAAAGTAGACCTGATATGCTAAGATACAAATTATAATTTTTATTTGTTTTCTTTATTTCCTCTTTCTTGGACTTGGTTTCTTCTCTTTTAAGCATCTGCCATCCAGCTCTGTATCCTTCTTCACTCAAATTTAGGTGAGTTCTAACTACGGGGCAGGGACAGGGGCTGCCAGAGATTGGTGCACTGTGGCCCTGGGGCTGCATGTGGCTCCCTATTGTCCTTTGCTTGATCCTTTTATTTGGCTCCCACAGCATTTTGAAAAGGATTTTGTAATTGACAGATGTCATTCTTGGTCTGAGACAAGTAGCTCAGATAATTGTGTTTGCTACCCGGACCCCTTTGCCATTTGAGCTTGCAGTCTCTGAGTACCTTGATGGCTATGGGGTGAAGCAGGGCTTAATCCTGAGTCCTAGGGATGACAAAGGTCCAACATCAAGTGCATGTGTAACCAAGGATAATGGTCGAGTCATGTGCTTCTCCAATGTGGCTTCTCTTCTTTCTGGTGCACAAAGGAGTGGTTTCTCCTATGCTTCTGCCGATGGTATATCCTCTTGAGCAGTCTATTTCGCTCAATGGTGAGAAACTGATTTTATATTAACTTTATATTGAAAAGAACAAAGCTGGCACCTGGGTCTCTTCCTCTTGACATTTGGGTAAGATGAAGCAGAGGGTAAAAACCAAACAGGACTCAACTTCTTGCACTGTTTCTGTCCTCTTCCCATGGGGCTTTCTTTACTCCTGTGTTTTTTCTTTCTCTTTGTGTTGTAGATGATCTCCCTGCAGTTACTTGAAATGGCTGTTGTACAGGCAACCTTTCTATTTCAAAACTTTGTTTGCCAATGCGCTTTTCTTACAAGGGGGTTGCTGCCACTATTCTAACTTACTCTCTCCTTTAACAATAAGATTTCTTGTTTGCCCCAGATTTTTCAAAACCCGAGAATTAAATTTCCAGAAAGGCCAAACCACTGCATTTCATCTTGACTAATTTATCATACAGGCAGGCTTCCCTCTGCAAAATCAGCATAGTTTTTTTTTTTTTTTTTTAAGGAAAAGAAAGCAATATGATTCTTTGGCAGATACCATTACTTACCCAGTAATCTGATAAAATTCCATTCCTCCACTCCCCCAAAGCACATCTTGAGATAAACTTTCAACTTTTTTTTTTTTTTTGGAAATGGGCTTCAACAAATGCACTCCATTTGGGGAAAACAGATCTTCCTCTAGGCAAGGCAGGCAGAGCTACATTCCTGCATTTCTCAGGCTGCAGTGGGAAAAGTTCATGAATGTAAGGGGATGCTTCTAAAGTTATCTGTGAGGGGGAAGGAATAACTACTTCTGTGTGATTCAGACCTGGGCACCATCCAGGTTCCCCCAATTAGCTATAAGAACAGTGCCTGCTATTGTGTCTCAGGTTTACCTTGAATCCTCCAAGAAAACTGTCTTTTTGATCACTGTGAATATTAATTAGAAAGCAGGATCCCACAAGATTCTTCTTTCCTGTCCTGAAGCAAAAGCCCAAGTGACCAAAAGAGAGATTAAAAGATGAGCAATTGCTGGGAGCATTTCATTGCCAGTGGGTGAAAAGGAACTGTGATGTAATTTTTAATATTTTCTTAGAAAAAAATCTGAAATGTCTTCAGATTGTGAGGGGTGATTGGATATAAATATTTATTTCATGCATGGAAAATAAGTATTATGGAAAAAATTTTCTCTATTTGTATAACCTTGTTTTTCAATATTACTTGCATTTCTGAAATCACACTGGACTAAGGGCAAAATTAAGATGAAAATAAATCACAAAATAGTCTTTCTCTGGTTCTGCCTCTATAAACTCTGGCAACTGCAGATTCTCAAATTCCTTCTAAGTAGCTTTGGAGGGGTCCATTGGAATAATTTCACAAGTGCTGCTCAGGTGCTACCGTCTGCTGTTTCCCCGCCTTCCCAGTGCTATTCACAGAGGGCTATTGTTTTGCCTGTTTCCCCGATGACCCTGCACCTGGTATTGAGGATCTGGGTCTGTGGTGGGAGCATCAATGTTGATGTCCTCACCTGTCAAGACACTACTCCCAATTGGGACTTCTGCTGAAAGGGCAAGGTGTCAGCAAAGTTGATGTCAAGACTGCCAGTGGTTCCTGCTCAAGGTGCTCACCTCTGCACAGGTGTGATTCCGAGAAAGCAGTTGCTCCAGTGTGGCTCCATCTGTGCTCTCAAAGCCCCATGGAGCTATCTGTGAGGGTTTCTTTCCTTGTAATAAACCCATCTCAACTGTTGATATGCGGTATGCATCCCTGAAGTCAGGCAGGATAACCTGAGCGACAGGCACGTGCTTTATTCAGAAACGACTTTCCTTTTTTTTACTTGCTTGTTATCCTGGAATAGACCTGGTGTCAGTTAACCTTGGTTGAGTCCCTGGTGGCTCCTCGTTCCCTCATGCACATAGCGTCCATTCTCAGATGTGCCCAGGCAAGCCTGAGTCTTCCAAAGTGATCCTCCCGATAAATCTCGCACCCATCGGACACCATGCACAGTTGTTAGAATAGTATTACTGTATTCCCCGTGCTGTTCTTTACACCCCATGACTGTTCTGTAACTACCACTTTGTACTTCTTAATCCCTTCACCTTTTTCATCCTTCCCCAAGCCCCCTCCCATCTGGCAACCGTTAAAATGTTCTCTGTATCTATGAGTCTGTTTCTGTTTCTGTTCTGCTTGTTTATTTTTTTCCCCTCCTTAAAAAAAATGTTTTTAATCATCCTCAAAGGGCATGCTTATTGATTTTAGAGAGAGGGTAAGGAAGAGAAAGAGACGTTGATATGAGAGAGAAATATTAATGGACTGCCTCTCATATGCACCCCAACTGGGGGACTGAACCTGCAACCCAGGCCTGTGCCCAGACCAGAAATTGAACCGGCAACCTTTGGGTTTACAGGATGATGCCCAGGTCTATAAAAGGTTTTTTTTTAAAGGAACATCTCTCTGTTTATTGAGATTTTGTTTGATTTCTTTCTGCTCTATCCTTTAGTTTTCTGAACGTAGATTTGTAAATATTTTAGATTTATAACTAAGTATTCTACTTTTTGGGTACTATCATAAATGGTTTGTTTAAAAAAGTTTCAATTCTGGTTGTTCTTTGCTGGTGTTGAGGAAATACACCGGCTTTTTTATATTGATATGGTGCTGTTTTTGTTCTCTCCATCCGCTGTCCTCAAGACACGGGACTGTGTTCCTTTTCAATTTTTTTTCCCACGTGGTGCTGCAGATCTCTTTTTTTTAATGAAACTTTTTAACTGTGCTAAGAATACTAAACATGATATGTGCCCACTGAACACATTTCAAGTGCACAGCACAGTGTCGCGCACTACAGGAACAGGTTGCTCAGCAGGTCTCCAGACTTTGTTCGTCCTGTGTAAATTAAACTTCATACCATCGAACGGCAAAGATCGAAACATTCTGACCTTCGATGTTTTTCTCCAGTGTCCCTACAGTGTCACTGGGATGCAGCTCCCCTCATTAGTTACGCATTATCTGTGGCCACTTTTGCACCTCAGTGCAGGGCTTCCCGCCCAGCCCAGCTTCACTGAGACGCAGTTGATTTGCAAGCACAACGCTGTGTGGATTTAAGGGGTACAACGTGATGACCTGATGCACATGTAGAGTTCCAGAATGATCACTGCGGTGTTGATTAACACCCATCGCCTCACTTAATTACTTTTTTTTTTTTTGTAGTGAGAATATTTAAGATCTATTCTTTTACCAACTTTCAAATATATGGAGTTGTTTGTGGAGCATTAGGTTCTGGAGCTAGCGCTCACACATTATACTCTAAGTGTTTACAGGCTGTTTTCTTTCACTAGATTGTATTTCTGAAGGGCAAGCAGGGCCCTAGTGGTCTCTGACATCTACTAGGCTCCTGATAACATGTTACATGTTTCTAAATAAATAAGGGAATGAATGAACTCAGATCCCTTAACTTCAGAGCTGCTTAAGAATTCCTCAGAAATAATTTGCAGAACTCCTGATGCCAGACTCCACTCCCCCCCGCCCCTTTTCCACCCTTCTTTGACTAAAAAAGCAAGGAATGTATTATCTGCAGACATTTGGCCCAAGGGAGATTTTGGTAAAGCAACTAACTAGAAATGCACTATTAAATGTCAAACTCACTACAAATTAGCATGAATCTAAGACTTCTGTTATATGGGAGAAATCTTATGGGGTTTTTTTTTTCATGATTTTTCTCTGAAAATATTTTAACAATTACTGTAAGAGTATTTTAGTCAATTATTGTATTAGTTTTTTTTCCCTCTAGAAGTGAATGGTTTTGTTGAATTTAATTCACTAGCTCCATAGCAAATCTACAATATGAGATCGTTGAGTGTGAATTTTTTTTCTTTCCAGTCTAAATTGGAACCTTATGGACATTGAACCTGGAAACACATGCCAATGTGATTTATATGTAGAAAATCTCTTTTCATATTATTAACAGAATCACTATTGTGTTCCAATCTTTGTTCTCCGGGGATAAATTTTAGTAAATCACTTCCCTCCAGGCAGATACCTCAGCTTGTACTGCCTGAAGCTTAATGACAGGTACATCAGAAAATGCAATTCAAAAACCCAAGAAGGTTGTGATGACAGGAAAAATGTTTTCCATTTCTCCTGAAAGGGTGGGGAGGGGACAGGAAGGAAAGGAGAGAATTTTAGAATCTGGTTCTTCAGTGTCTGGAAAAGAAAAAGACAGTTCAGATTAATTACTAGTGCCTTAAATAAGAAACAGGAAGCTATCCTCCATAGAGAGTCACTTTGGCAAGGCTTCAGCATTTGGTCCTCATCCCCAGGGTCCACAGACAAGGAGAAATTTAGACAGGTCTGGAAAAAAATCAGGACAAGCACATTTAAAAAAAATAAAAATTAGAAATACAACGCCATGTGCTCATGGTCTTCCTCTTCAGAGCAGCTCTCTCTGTATCTTGAGTCTGTCACATTAACAACCCTGGAAAGTTCAAGGTTTCCTGAGTAGGTGTATATACTACCTTTTCCTCCCAGATAGAACATATTTTACCGATGTAGTTTACAAAGAGAATTTAGGTCTTCCTTGTCCTGCTTTACTCATCTTTAATGTGGGACCATAAATATGTTTCCATCTCCTAGGGAACATTCCCTCAACGTTGCACCTCCAAGGCATGCTGTCCAGATGTGAAAGGTTAAGTCACTTTTAAAATTTCTTCAGAGAAGGGACCTCTTAATGGAATGCAGTATGTTATTCAGACAATGCCAGGTGAGTAAAAGGCGCTTTTGTTAGGACAGCCAAAATGCTTCTGAGCTTTCCTTTCCTTTCCTGGGCAGTCCTGAATTCCTGCTACAGGAGATATCACAGAGGAGAGGCCATGAGCTTGGAGGAGGTTTGAAGAGGATTGATTCAGATCTGTTATGCTCCAACCTCTGATTGCTCAGGGTGTATGTGCTTGTTGCTACCTGTGAGTCTGAATTCTCGGCGGGGTGGGGGGGCAGCCTGAAAATGCTGGCAGGTCTGCCTGCCAGGGTATCAAAGCTGCTTCTGCTCGGCAGCCACCCGTGTGCAGGTAGGACCCACGATATACGTGGGTCAAATCTGTGAGAATTTTTTTGAGTGAAACTCACAGCAGCTTGATGCAGGTTATGAATTAGGTGATGCTGGCTTTTTTTTTTTTCCTACGAAGAACTGACCCTCGTTTTATATCAGAAAAAAAAGTCCATTATGAAAAAGGGAAACATTTTAACTTAAAGGAAAAGCAGATGGTCTGGGAAGCCATGTTGTTTCATGTGTTTGTTCCACCCATAGGGGGGACTAAGAGGCCTAGCCAATCTAGAGTACAATAGGGCCCTTTATATGTACTCCTTCAGTTTCTGCCTCTCTTTCCCTTGTCCTTATAAATTGCTTTTCAAAATGTGAATAAAGGTAATCCATCATTCTTGGGCTTGAATCCTCTCCTCAGGACACCTCAGTGGGTTTAGGGAAAAGAGACCATTTAGGTCCTGAACATCTGACACTGGATGTCTTAAAAGCCTGGAGCTATGTATTACATTTAACATGTTCTAGTAGATGAAAAGTTTTGGAGTCAGAAGACATGGGCCCTAGGCATTGGACATGCTCTTACTGAAAGGTTTTGTGCCAATTTCTTAGCCTTTCTGAATTTCAGCGTGATCAGTGAAACAGGAGTAATATCTTTCTCACAAGATGATTATGAGGGACCAATGAGATCTGTTACATTGAATCCTAGGAAACTGCCAATATTCAACTGCTTTTGACCTTCACAAACAATTATTTTGGCGGGGGACAAACACACATAAGCAATGCTTTATAAATTGTAAAGTACAATGCAAAGTTTAGTTAAAGTGTGAAGGTAATTTTTCTCCTCACATGTGAGAAAGAAGTGGAGCTTTCCTAACTGCTGGAGAGCACATGTTACAGGAAGGTGTGCGTAGAATTTAAGGACAAAGGATGAGGAAGATAATAAGTGAGGAAATGAATTTTTATTCGGGCAGCCTTTATTTTTAATATGGAATGGTGAGTAGGTTGATTTGTTTAATTAGCTGCATATATGTGAAATATTCACACTATTCCATATTAATAGTTCAGAAAGTGAGTTTATTAATGTCAGTAGCTTGATATTTTCAAAGGACAGAACATTTCCTATTCAAGTCCCTCAATCAAAACCCTCTGATTTAATGTAATAAATAACATCATTTGAAATTTGGATG
>VMDR010033500.1:0-11345 GCA_007922815.1 Macrotus californicus
CCAAAATTGTATGACAATGTAAGAATAGAATTAGATTTAAATAAAAATGTAAGAGATAGATTTATTAAATAATGTAAAATATGAGGTCTATCCAGAAACTATTCAGCCATGTTATATAAAAATAGAGACATTTATTGAAGAAGATACAAGATATAAGAAGCATTGTACATAGGACAATGATATCTCAGTCCCCTTCAAAGTAAGAACCTTGGGACCTTACATAGTTCTCCCAATTGCCATCAGCTGCCTGTTTGTATTTTCCTGAATCTCATCAACAATCTGAAATTTCTTCCCTTTCAAAGGTGATTTTAATTTTGGGAAAAGTGAGAAGTCTCAGGGTGCCAAATCTGGGCTGTAGTGGGGCTGAGTCACTTGGGTGATTTGATGTTTTGCCAAAAATCTCTGCACGAGATGTGATTCATGAGCAGGCATGTTGTCCTGATGAAGCTGCCAATCACTAGTTGTCCACAGCTACAGCCTTCTGAATCATCTGGATAGGATAGCTGCCATGGAGGAATGTTCAAGCTTAATGCAAAATTTGATGCAGATTCATTGCTCTACTTGCTCAGTCATTTTGAATGTGAAGGCCACACAGTGCACATGCTCACTCAACGGCATCTACTGCCCCCCCGACAGTACAGTGAAGTTGTCATTGTTCACACATGTGTATTCCAGTCCACTCTCCTTGGCTGCCAGTTTACATGGATGTTGTGCAAACCATTTTTGTCACATTAACAATGGCTGGGCTTTTTCCAGACAGACTTCGTATATCTGATGACACTTTCTATAATGAAGCATGATTGTGTTTACAATAATGTTAGTTTTAATTATATCTTTCCAAAAAAATGTTTATATCTTCAGAAAAAGTCTGTCAAGAGTAAGAAAATGTAGAATCATAAAGTTGTGAATAAAATTCTCTTTGTGCATGATGTCCAGATTATAAAAATTTAGAAAATAAATAGAAAATGTTTTACTAAAATAATTGTCTTTATTAGAAATTATAATAGGATGAACATTTTAATAAAGTAAGGAAAAACATATGCAACATTACATTTTAGACTTTCCTTCTTCTTTTGATATTTTTAGTGGTGGATCTAGATAATTGTACCATCTTTGTATGGAAAAGCAGTGTAACCCGTGATAACAATCAAGTCAGTCCCTCGTTAAAATAAAATACTTTTTGGCCATCAATCAGTAGCATTTCACAAAGCTCCTAATAATTCATGAGCTCAAATTTTTAACATATTTCAACACCATGTATAGAAGAAAGTAAGTTATATTCTAAGAAGTGTAAACCTGAAATCCATGACTGATTGCAGAAAATATCAGTAGCATTCATTTTTTTTACATTTTCTTATGTCTTCAATATAATATATGACAGAGTAAAATGTACATTTTATAATAATATACATTCTCATTTTTAAAATAGTATATATTTTATAGAAAACAAGATGGTGTTATATGCATTTTAGTCAGGGTGATGATGGTAACTAATATTCTTGGGCAAAATGTTTATGATAATTTGCTGATTTTTCTGTTTTAATTACTTCCCACCTGGCCAGTTTTGGACTACCAGCATGGCGTCTCTGCACACAGAGTTGGGAGGCACATGCACTGCACAGCCAGCTCTCAACAACAGGTGCTCCGGCAACCCCTGGTGTCAGCTCGCCTTTCATGCTTTTCCATACCTGGACGACCTTACTCGCAGGTCTAGACACAAAAACCTAATGCACCAATGTGATTTCTGCACTGTTTTTTGAATCATATTTTGCTTAGGATGAAGTAATCACTATCTATAGCATGAGTTTTCACTTCACAAAGTTATTACATCAGTTTTATAGATGATTCAGTTCTACAGTTTCTTGACACTAATATCATGTATTCATTATAATATATTCTAATGTAACATATTCTTTTGTTTGAGAAATATGTGTAATAAGACTTGCATAGGTCAGAAAAGTGGTATCCTATTAGGAATTGTGGAAAGGTCATTTTTAATATAATTGGCTTTTTATAGATGTTCTCTTTTTATCTCTCCCTTCAATATCAGTATTTCCCAGACTGTGCTTGGTCTTTAAATCTGCCAATTCAATACACCCAGAAACTCAGCACCAAATGTAGGACATGGTTTTAATAATGTGATGGCACCCTGTGGTGTATGTTCTATTTTCTCCTTAACCTCATTTCTTTTGCCTACTACATTTTAATACATTTTCTAATTCACTGTTTTATATAGTCTAGCTGAAGCCCCCTAAAATCCCTTTGTATATAATAAAATAATGATAGGTATAAGCTTAAAACCTAGTTGTACTTTATTATCTGCAGATTTTGTAGAATCATACAGTTAGGAATATATACAGAAAATTCCCTTTATCAGTGCAAAATCACCTACTTCCTAAAGTTAAGTGTAATCACCAAATCACCACTTGATCCTCTCACTTCACTCACAAACACGAGCAAAGGGAAAAAGCTGAGCTTCCCAATGCACATGTGTTCAGATGAGGTTGGGAAAAGCCAGGCTCTGCCTTCTTTTTTATTTTTATCTTTTATTTTTTTCAATTACATTAGCATTCAATATTATTTTGTATTACTTTCAGGTGTACGAAATAGTGGTTATACAATCATCTACGATTATATACATTACAAAATGTTCCCCCTGATATTTCCAGTACTCATCTGACACCATACATAGTTATTACAATTATTATGGATTATATTTCCTGTGCTGTACTTTACATCCCTGTGACCATTCTGTAACTGCCAACCTGTACTTCTCAATCCCTTCACCTTTTGCACTCAGCCCCCAACCACCCTCTCCTCTGGCAACCACCAGTCTGTTCTTCATATCTATGAGTCTGTTTCTGTTTTGTTTGTTCATTTATGCTCTGCTTTCTTGTTTCAGCTCCCATAAGAAACAAGTGCCCTTTTCGTGGCTTATTTATTGCCGCATTTTAATGTATTTGGTTAGTAATTTTGCTATTTAAAATAGCTAGGAAAAGTGGTGCCGAAGTGCTATCCAGTGCTCACAAGCGCAAGAAGTCTACAATTGTGCCTTAGGGAGAAAATACGTGTTTTAGGTAAGTGTCGTTCAGGTGTGAGTCACAGTGCTGCTGGCTGTGAATTCAGCGTTTATGAAGCTATAATATAGTACATCAAAAAAAGGAAGAGGAAATTCACCAATATGTATGTGAGGCAGATCTGGAAAATGCTAAAGTAACATGTAGAGTGTGTGAAAAAGCAAAGGAAAGATGGAAAAGTGGCTACATTTATGGATTCATGAGATGAACACTTTATTAGTCAGAGATTCTTCGGAGAAACACAACCTAACAGGATGTACGCATATAGAGACGGAGACTTATTTTAAGAAATTGGCTCATGCGACTATAGAAGCTTCGAGTCCAAACTCTCATGAAGTAGGCTGCAGCCTGCAGACTCAACAAACAGTTGCAGGTCAAGTCCAATGGCAGTCTGTTGGCACAATACCTTCTTTTGGGGGAGAGTTCAGTCTTGTTCTATTAAGGTCTTCAATTGATTGGATGGGGCTTTTCCACATTACAGAGGGGTAACCTGTTTTACTCAAATTTCAATGATTTAAATGTTAATTTCATCTCAAAAACATCTTCACAAAAACATCCAGAATAATATTTGATCAAATATTTGGGCACTGGGCATCACTGCTCATCTAAGTTGATACAAAATTAACCATCACACACACACACACACACACACACACACACACACAACCCCCAATAAAATTGCATAGTGGATAGTATTATTGTAAGGCTGAAAACCAAAGAAACATATGGTAACATTACTCAGGGTGAGGAAAATATGAGACTTTCTTCTGCTAGTATTTTCATATAATTAATTATTTGTAAGAAATATATGTTAAATAAAGGTTATTTACATAAAAACATACAAAACAAGATTATGCATTAATAGGTTGACAAAAATACTGTGACCAGAGGCTCTCCAGAACCTAGCCTCTTATATCCCCCAGAAGCAATCACTCAGTGTTTGCTAATTCAGTGTTTGTGGCAATGTTATAGACCATAACTACTGTGAACAATAAAACTCAACTGTATACACAGATGGTTCACAAATCTATGTCACTGGGGCAGCCCCCTATACTGATTGTCAGGCCACACATCTTAGCACCTAGTGTTCTCTCTTCCTGGATGCTTAAAAGAAAAATTAAGCCCAAAATGTTGAAAGTGGAATGATTGCTTTCACCTCCATCACGTTCCCTTGCCCTGAAAAGCCTGCTCTCCATCTTCATTCCCTAACTCAGTGACAGGGATCATCACCCAACGAGCCAACCAAACCAAACCCTAGCACCTCCCTCTAGTCTTTCTTTTACATTAGCACCACCCCCACAGCTAATTGATCAACACATTCTGTTTTTGTCTATTGTTTGTATTTTACCTTGCACTATCTCTCAATTAGACTCCTTCCTCTCTATCTCACTTTCTCTGTGGTACAGACTGATAGTAAAGGACACTTGGTTCATAGTCAGATGGAACTGACCTTGATAATCAGAAGGAAATGATTTTGACTGCAACTTAGGAGATGGAGAATGTTAAGTGAATTAGCTTATTTAAGCTAATCTGTCAACTGCAGATAATGAAAGTACACATAATATAAATTTGAGAATTACTTATTAACAAACTTACATATAAGTACTGAGGACAACTGTGACTGACAATAGTGAGTATTCAAAGTGATTTTTTTTTCTCTGTAAGTCAGTTTGTGTGTTAAGTGCTGGAAACGTAATGAATATCACAGTCCTTGGCTCCTATACTGACAAAGTTTGTGATCTCTTGGTTGAAATTTTATTTAAAATTTCATAGGGCCTCTCTTTTGCTTAAGCTGTTCTTTTTTTCAATGGTAATTTTCCCATTTGGGAAAATTGAAATTAGAACAAGAGTTGATATAAGATAGAAAGTGCTTTTATTTCATTTCTGCAACATTATACCCAAGGATCAGTCCAATTCATTTCTAGCAAAGGCACTTATCAAAGGGTTAGATTTCTTCCTCCATTGAAATATGCACTTTCCACAAGACTGAAAACATTCCATTTGTTTCTTATTTTTGTCAACACACTGTAACTATCCTGAAGAACTGTGTCTTTAATTACTGTGCTTTGTACCCAGGACAAACTAACTGCAAGGAAGTAGGCACCAGGACAAAGAGAAGCAGGGAGAATGTCTTTGAATTCAAATTTCAATCACATTGTTGTTTTAATCATGAGATTAAAGACGTGGACAAATAAGAGCTAGTGTGGGGCCCAGAGACAGTGAGAATGGGGTGTTTTGCAGATGTTTAAAAGTCACTGAGAACCGCTGGGACATACCAAGAGACTATGTCTACCATCTCTATGTGAATGCCTCTAAAGCAGCATTACCCAGACATATGGAATGGGTTTTTCCCTCCCCAGAAATGAATTAAAATTTACAGAGAGGAAGTAGAATGTACAGACAGAAAATTCATTTATTATGTGGCTCCTGTGGACCATGTTGCTCAGGGAACAACGCTGAGCAAGCCCCCATGTAGGAGTCGCGTTTACAACTAAACAACTCCAACCATATGTTTAAAGCATTTGAAATTTCCCCAGTGTTGAACTCTCCAAGATGCAAATGAGATCTCTTTAGTTAGTCCAAAGAGGTTTACTGTAATTTTGAACAGACTTCTTACAGTCAAACATTTTTAAAGGGCCCAGCGATCCACTAATGGGCTCAAGTTTACACTGTAAATTGCAAATCAGCAGAGATTATTATTATGCTTTTATTTTTTTTTATACTACCACTTCTCACTCTAAAGGATAATTCTGGCTTTATTTTGTAGTTTTAAGGTGAGGAACAGAAAGCCTTTTTAATAGAGCATATTTTGTTTCCAATCAGAAAACACAGACGTACTCTTTTTCATGTGAGACTCAATGGCAACACCTTATCTCTAGCAAACATTAATTCATTTTATAAAACGGCTGTGTGCAATACAAAGGACAAATAATTGAGTGTTGCTTCATGACACAAGAAAAATAAGAGGTATTTGTACTCATTAGCCTTCTCTGAGAGAGAACTGCTCAGGAATCATAGCTGTATTTTAATTACGTTTCCTCTCTTCCATATATTCACCCTTGATTACTGCCTTCAAAATATTCTTTTTTGGCAAAGTTTGTTTTCAGCAGCAGGAGGCAAATTAGACATTTAAAGAAGTCTCAAAGCAAACCAGGGTAAAATGTCTTTGAATTTCAATTTCATTGTTGTTTTAATCATGAGATTAAAGATGTGCACGAATAAGAGCTGGTATGGGCCTGGAGGCAGTGAGAGTGGGGTGCTTTTCAGATCTTCAAGAGTCCTGAGAATTACAACTGGATCTCCAAGAAACTGTGGTTATCTCTAAGGGAATGGAGATAGAAAACTAACCTGTCGGTAACCTTATTTTTGTAAATGAATTGGACTTGTTACATGGTTTTTGAAGATATGAAATAAAGGCAGTTTTTTACTTTTCACATCAACTATTGCCCTGATTTTTATTTCCTCAAAAAGGAAGATAATCTTTTATATGAGGGGAAAAAGTGAATATATTATTTAAAATAAAACTGTCTGGACTTCTCTCTACCTTCAAAAGGGATAACATAGTTTATATTTATGAGAATTGACATCTCTGTGCTTTCTTTTTTTTAATATATTTTATTGATTATGCTATTACACTTGTCCCATCTCCTCCCCCCCACCCTGCACACCCCTTTCCCCCACACTCCCCCTCTTTAGTTCATATCCATGGGTCATGTATATGAGTTCTTTGGCTTCTACATTTCCTATACTATTCTTAACCTCCCCCTGTCTATCTTCTATCTACCATTTATACTTCTTATTCCCTGTACGTTTTCCCCCTCTCTCCCTACCCACCCCCCTGATGATAACCCTCTGTGTGATCTCCATTTCTGTGATTCTGTTCCTGTTCTAGTTGTTTGCTTAGTTAGTTTTTGTTTCTGTTTTGGGTTCAGTTGTTAATAGCTGTGAGTTTGTTGTCATTTTACTGTTCCTATTTTTGATCTTCTTTTTCTTAGATAAGTCCCTTTAATAGTTCATATAATAAGGGCTTGGTGATGATGAACTCCTTGAACTTGACCTTATCTGGGAAGCACTTTATCTGCCCTTCCTTTCTAAATGATAGCTTTGCTGGATAGAGTAATTTTGGATGTAGGTCCTTGGCTTTCATGACTTGGAATACTTCTTGCCAGCCCCTTCTTGCCTGTAAGGTTTCTTTTGGGAAATCAGCTGACAGTCTGATGGGCACTCCTTTGTAGGTTACTGTCTCCTTTTCTCTTGCTGCTTTTAAGATTCTCTCTTTATCTTTCATCTTGGCTAATGTAATTATGATGTGCCCGGTGTGTTCTTCCTTGGATCCAACTTGTTTGGGACTCTCTGAGCTTCCTGGACTCCCTGGAAGTCTATTTCCTTGGCCAAATTAGGGAAGTTCTCCTTCATTATTTGTTCAAATAAGTTTTCAATTTCTTTCTGTTCCTCTTCTCCTTCTGGCACCACTATGATTTGGATATTGGAACGTTTAAAGACATCCTCGAGGTTCCTAAACCTCTCCTCATTTTTTTGAATTCTTGTTTCTCCATTGAGTTCTGGTTGAATGTTTCTTTCTTTCTTCTGGTGCAGAGCATTGATTTGAGTCCCGTTTTTCTTCCCATCACTGTTGGTTCCCTGTACATTTTTCTTCATTTCCCTTATTGTATCCTTCATTTGTTCATCTAATTTGTGACCAAATTCAACCAAGTCTGTGAGCATCCTGATTCCCAGTGTTTTGAACTGTGCATCTGATAGGTTGGCTATCTCTTCATCGCTTAGTTGTATTTTTTCTGGAGCTTTAATCTGTTCTTTCATTTGGGCCGTTTTTGTTGTCTTGGCGTGCCTGTTACGCAGTAAGGGGTGGAGCCTTAGGTGTTATCCAGGATGGTGCAGCCTCGTCGCTGCGTAGTGACCTGTTCATGGGGTAGGGGACCGAGAGGGAACAATGGCGGTTGCTCCACTCTCGGCTGGTTTTCAGTCACTTTCCGCGCTACCCACAGTCAAATGGGGTCCTTCTGGTGCTGATTCTGGTACTGTTTCCCAGTGGGAGGGCTTATGTACGCTCTAGGACCCTGTGGGTCTCTCCAACGAGCTCTCCTATGGGGCTGGGAGTTTCTCCCGCTGCTGCCGCTTCAACCCCCACAGGAGCTGCCAATCATAGACTTTGAGGCTTTATTTCCCCGAGCTGGAACTCTGGGTTGCGGGGTCTGTCTCGCTCCCCAATTGTTCCTCCTGGTTTATCCTCACAAGGGAGTGGGACGGGACACCCGGTCTGCAGCCACCACCTCTCCCAGCCCACCATGCTTTTCCCCAGTCTGCCAGCCACTGCCCCGCCATGTGAGTCCTCTTCGCCCCTCCTACTGGTCTGGATGAAAGTTTCTTCTTTAATTTCTTGGTTGTCGGACTTCCATATGGTTCAATTTTCTGTCAGTTCTGGTTGTTTTTTGTTTTAATATTTGTTGTTGTCCTTCTTTTGGTTGTGCGAGGAGGCACAGTGTGTCTACCTACGCCTCCATCTTGGCCGGAAGTCTGAATGTAAGTCTCTGTGCTATCTTTATGTCTACAGAAAATGATAGGGAAGGAAGAAAGGAAAGATTGAAGTTTTAAGACTTTACTGTTTTTCCTGTGCTTCAAAGACAAAGGTGTTATCTAGGGCTCTACCTTTAGAGGAAAGAATATCTAGAATGGAAATTCTTTTATTTTAGTGAAGGTATTAATAAATATTCAAACATGCAAAGGCTGAGTAGGAGAAAGAGTGGAGTATATTAGAAATTGTATATGAAAATTTGATGATAAATGTGTTTTCAATGGCATTTGACGGTAACGGTGGCTGAAAAATGGAAAATCAGAAAGATAAGAGGAAAATTTTAAAAAATGTGGCCACAGCACAGAGAGACAGGCTAGAGTCAGCAAAAGATGGTGGAAAGAGAGATTCCAAGAGACACAGTGGTCAACCAACATGGGAAAACACCCAAAATCTTGAGAAAGTGATACATGCAAGAATGTTTGGGTGGTTTCTCTAAGGAATTAAGGAAAAATGAGTTATATTCCAAGTTTGAATTACTTTGAGAATCAGAGAAAAGAATGGTCACAGGAGGTAAAATGAAAATGAGATATTCTTAATCTACTAGAAAATGAATGAAGGACGGGAAGTTCATATAACTTTCATATTTGATGCAAAAATCAGAGTTGGGCTAGTAGATTAGAAGAAAGACTGGCTCATCATATGGGCTTAGCAGAGGCCTACATGTATGAAGATGTAAGAATCTTTTGACAAAGAGTTGATCCTAAGAAGAAACTAAATAAACCAGATAAAACTCAAGAGGTCAAGGAGAGGAGAAATTTTTGAGTAGAGCAAGGTTTTATTTCTAAAGCTTACATTGTTCTTTGATGCTAAGCTTGACGCATTAGCCCCGGGTGGAGGGTGGATGGGGAGAGTTGACAGACACACACACATACAACCAGAAAGAAATGGCACAGGCAGTGCTGCTGCAGAATCTGTAAACAGAATGCAGGTAAAAGTGTTGGAGAGTACTCTCTTCTCTTAATCAACATGTGTACTGGAGTTCATTGTAAGTTGTATCACAAAATGGCAGTGGGACTGAGGATCTGGCCTGGGAAAGGATGATGATTCCTTGATCATTTAGTAAGACGAACCTAATTCAGACTGGAGAACTAACAGAGGATGCCATGCATAGGCGGCACCTTGGGCCATCATGGCCGCAGCAGGAACAGGAGGTGAAGGAATAAAACCTCACAAAGCAGCTTAGAGAACTTCTTCTCTTCCTGAGATTTTATAAAGATAATGCTTTGATTTATCTGGGGAACAATTTAGGTAGACTGACTTCCAGAAATTTCCAGGTGGGGGCCAAACTGGAAAACAGCATGTTGTTATTGCTGGTACAATCGTATTTCACTCCCATTTTGAAGTCACTGAGTTAAAGGAGTAATGTAATTTTAAATTTGCCTCAGTGTGTACTATTCTGATGCAAATTTCTCTTGGCTTTCAGTTCTTCGGTTCTTCGGATGATCTAATCAGCCAAAGGCAGGCTTGCTGTTATCAGCAAAACTTTAGCTCACCAGGTGAGGGTTACCATTGTACGCTATTATGTGATTTGGGATGGGCGTACAAATACAAACAATATCCTATGTAGAACACCTATTCTGCAGAATATAAACACACCTTATTGGCTTTTCTCTTGTTTGGAATATAGAATATTAATAGCAGATTTTTTTTCACACTTAGACAAAGTATACAGTGCTTACCTTCAGGCAAAAGTGATAGAAAATATTCTACTCATCTTATAGGAGAAAAACAAACCAATGTATTTATCTAGTTTTACCAACAAAAATGCTTTTTGACTCTTTTTTCTTACCCAAGTTGTATTTTAATGTTGAAAGAATATGGCAATGAAAATAGTTTTTAGTTATAGGTTTACTGGCTTAATCAAAGTAAGGGAGAGCAAGTCATTCACTGGCTGTGTATTGTTGGGCAGATGATTAACAACTATTGCCTTGTATTTCCTCTTTCTGACGGCAATAGTAATAATTAGAATTATAATAATTATTGAAATTTTGTAATAAGTAAATGCAATAATATGTGATGAGCACTTTCCATAATTACACACATTATACAATTCTTGTTATCAGTAGAAATTGAACTGATCATAGTAGAGCCCCTCGGAATTGCATCCTGACTGATATTTACTCACAGTTTCCATAAATGCTCTGTGAAAGAGCTATTCAGAGATTTCTTTTTAAATTTTGAGAATGACACAGTTTTGGGGGCTTATAAGTGGGTTTAAATTATAGAGTATTCACAAAGTTATGAGCAGAAAGACAGAAGAAAAACTTTTTATATGGGCAAAGATCCTCCATGTGTAGAGGAAAAATTGTAACTGAACACATAAATGATAAACTCAAGATATCATTCCACTATAGATCCATAATTGGTAAACATTTTTTTTTAAAGGTTCAGATAGCAATGGGGCATATAGTCTCTGTCAAAACTACTTAATTCTGCCTTTATCATGAGGAGGTAACCACTGAGAATATGCAAAATGAGTGTGATGATATTTCAATAAAACTATAAAAAGCAGGCAATTGGCTAGACTGGCACATGGACCACAGTTTGCTAACACCAGATATAATGTGAAAACAATGGTATAATTCTAGATAGTTTCCTGGCATTATCCTATTATAAGACAATAAGATCCAAAAGGCCATGAGGGGATGGCAATATTAGGAATTCTGTAAGGAATT
>VMDR010033501.1:0-11374 GCA_007922815.1 Macrotus californicus
TTTTCATATCATTGAGATACATGTGACCCAAGTCCAGAAGCCTTCAAAAACAAAACAAACAAAATAAGAAGGGGTGCTTTGCATAGTTTCAATAAGGTTATGGAATAAAGCTGCAATAAAAGATCTCCTTTGAAAACTGCCTTAAGTAAATAATATATTAGTGCATGACTCTGTGCCTAAAAGCAATCGCGTAAGAAAGAGACTGAACATCCATTTCCTGTTGTTACTAGGGTTTCCTGGAAGAGAGGCAGTCCTGGCACATATATTCTGTCTGTCACCTGTGGCTCAAAAAAATGCATCCTAAAAATGCATGTCCTGGAGCCAGCATCCTTTTGTCCCTCTCAGGAGGTGTTTCTGTTCCTTTGCTTTATATATAACTGGGGCACAATATAAACAGTTCTGCCTGCATCTCTTCCCTGGAGATGTGATGTAATCAGAGCCGTCTCTGCAGACATGGAAGTTGTAATTTGGGTCAGCGAGCTGGAGATGAGAGACAAGACTTCACTTGAGCCTCTCAAACTGATGTAATGATTACTCATGAAAAGAAAAATAATAAGAAAACCAACATTGCCTAATTCCCAGCATCAGTGTGAACCTACGTTACTTAATTTTATATAGTATTCTCTAATTATTTCATATAATGCATACAACATCAAGTGATTGATTATTTGAATTTGCTACCTGACATAATACCCTAAACATATTGACCAGGAAATACTTCTTCAATGTTTTCTACTAGATTTAATGCTAATGGACTGTTGCCATCGAGTCCATTCAAAGATCAGCACATCAAAAGAACAACGTCACGTGCAGCAAAAATATCATTCCCTGTCCTACAGCTCGTTCTTTGAGTCTCACACGAGAGGCCTGAGCTGTTGCTGGCTCAATTCTTGCACCCCTTAACTCTATTTGAACTAATCTGGAACCTTTATTCAAAGTATGCCATGCCATGCTGTGGTTTTCTCCTGGACTTGAGGGTTTTCTCCATGTGAATTCCCTTCTGTTGCTCTTTCATCTTCCCATGACAGTTGAGTTACCTTTCCTCTGTACTAAGGCACTTTCTTATTACATATAATCAAAGTCCTAGACAATCATTATAGGTAATGTGCTACCTTTAAATAGCATTGCAAGATATGTGTTGTATAGTTATAACAGCAAGAAAATAAAATCTCAACATAACATATAGAATTTATTAATTTATTAATCCAGAATAATAGAACTTTCATGGATTCTGATCAGATGGGTTTGATGCATGATAAATTTGGGGTTTACTCTCCTCTGTATCTGACTTGGGGTGTGATGAGGCCCAAGGCTTCATCCAAGCCCCTCACAAATTCCTAATTACATAAACTAATGTGAATAAGGATCAAGGAATTCTCACCAGCAAATAAAAGAAGGGCCAGGATTCTAACGATCATTGATGTTCAGAACTATAAATGTATGCCCAACAGTCAGGCATGAAGTCCTCACAAGCCCGGCTTATCATGAAAGGACAGCACCTTCATCAGTGCCATAAGCAAACAGGTGTCTACACCAGCTTTGAAGCAAGTTTGCACCTAAAGACTCCCAGTAAAGAGGTGATTCCATGCACACTGGATGACTGAGGGTAAAAGCAAGTCTGCCCTCTTTTCCCTGCCACAGTGAGGGTACAGTGAGATGGGTATACACAGACTTGTTTTGTTTACTTATTTTTTAACACCTTAAGGTTTAGAAAACAGCTCTGGGTCTCTCCCTGAGTGAGTATAAATAGAGCTAGGAACCATTCTCCTCCCTTAAAAAGTGATTTCCAGATTGTCACAGTAAAGACAGAGAAAGGTAAACCGTGGAGTTAGGGTGACAATGTTGTGGCAGGAACTTTCTGTGGTGACCAGTCCCAGGACACATTGTAGAATCTGAATTGGTAAACTTCGGGCTCTCCCTGCAGACAGTGGGCACAACAAGGAGTGAGCCACACATTCACCCAAGAACAGTCATGAAAATTAGTTCTGAATGGAATTCTAGCAAATGACTGAACTTTAATCAAAAAGAAACCCAGACTGATATCAGAGTGATATTTGGAGTCTGAATAAAAATGAAAACATATAACAACCCTACTTGTATTCATTGGCCCTGTTTATATCTCAAATATTCTTTAGCTAGTCTCTGAAGTCAGCTTGAAGCTAGAGCAAAATGAAATGTATAGAAAGTAAGATATAAGTCCTAGAACATTTACTGGGGCTGGAGCAAGTGCACTTTGAGTGTTTTGACCATGTGTTGGCATATAATACTAATCTTCCTACTCACTAAACTTGAGAAAGTTCATTGTCACCAGCCATACATGTTTGCCCTGAGGCAGTGATTTCACCATGTGTTATTCTTGGTGATATAAAAGATATGTTAACTACATGTATCAAAATACCACTGCACAGTGGACAGAAGACTATTAGCACCTTACTGGGATGCTTATTGCTATACAAAGCAAGTAAATAAATGTTTAATAAGATACCCTTTTGCATTTAAAAAATAATAGGTTACACTGACTCTAAAGATCAACTTTTAAGTTCACCAAAAGCCATAATCATTAGTCACAAAAGAACTTAATCACCAATGTCCTTTTAGTTGCATAATAAACAGACAGTATTTGGAGATACATTTCTCCTTTACTTGGAATTTGTTCCTCTTTTACAAGTCTGAGTGTCAGACAAAACTGTACTGTTTTTCTGATGCCTTCCTGATTCAGGGGGTCCCCTGTGTTAGTGAGACTTCTGACAATGCAGGTGAGTCCACAGCAATCTGGGCTGCGGATTCAGCAGACGATGTTGAAATTGTTTTAAGCACACCATTGTTGGTTGCTTAACACTTCTGATTAGATAAAATTAACATGTTCCTGCATCCTATTTTTCCACAAGCATGGGTCAAGGTAAATCTAAGCTGATGTGAATCATGAGTAGGCTAAGATGCCTATAGGCACTGCTAACTGGCCCCTGGTTTAATGAAAAACACAGTGAACCATCTATCTATCACCTGTGATCTGTTCAGATAGCTGTGATCAGAAAGACAAAAATAACAAGTGTTAGAGAGGATGTGGAGAAAAGGGAACCCTCCTGCACTGTTGATGGGAATGTAAATTGGTACAGCCACTGTGGAAAACAGTATGGAAGTTCCTCAAAAAACTAAAAATAGAACTACCATATGACCCAGCAATACCACTTCTTGGTATTTACCCAAAGAAATCCAAAATACTCATTTCCCTTATGTTCATTGCTGCAGTAGTTTAATTAATTAATTAATTAACTGTCATTGTTCATTGAGAATGGCCTCTGGTTTTGTGTATCCTTTGCAGCTCAGAAAATTCTGAAGAAATATATAGAACTTAAGACCTGAGTCTGATTGAATCTCCTAAATTTGAGGACTATAAATTTATGCTAATCATACTCCACATTAATGAACTATTATAGATGCCTTTTGGAGGTGGGGTAATCTTCTTCATTAGAGATGTGATCTCGGTCAGTTAAGGAAAATGTCTTCTAATGGGGCCCTGAGCAGGCATGCATACTTAATGCCAAGAAATGTTGAGTAGACAGAAGAGGCTTGTTTTCTGTTTCTTCCTCCCTTCCTCCCTTCCTTCCTTCCTCCCTTCCTCCCTCCCTCCCTCCCTTCCTTCCTCCCTTCCTTCCTCCCTCCCTCCCTTCCTTCCTTCCTTCCTTCCTTCCTTCCTTCCTTCCTTCCTTCCTTCCTTCCTTCCTTCCTCCCTCCCTTCCTCCCTCCCTCCCTTCCTCCCTCCCTTCCTTCCTTCCTTCCTTCCTTCCTTCCTTCCTTCCTTCCTTCCATCCTTCCTTCCTTCCTTCTTCAGTGTTAGAGTTGTGATAATAAGGATTGCCACTTCAATTTTCATCTGTGATTTGCCTCTGCATTATCCATGATTTCTCTGTACAAATGTAATTATTTCAGGTTTAGCACAGGAGCATGGAGTCAGTGGAATGGTAGCTCACAGAGAAACAAAAACGAAAAACAAAAGTGAGATTAGAGCCTTCACCAAACTCTGCTGGTTCTTTGATTTCTTCATCAAGCATCAGTTAACTTCTGGCACTTTTGAAAACTGACCCTTTCACACTCTTCAAAAGTACACTTCAGAAGGTCTGGTACTTCTCACAGAGGGTGTTTTATTTATGTTTGCTATTAGTCCTTTTATTACATGTTAGCTCCCCTGAGGTTTTGGCCTTCAGAAGAGAGGGATGTTCAGCCCTGGTGTTAGTCACTGCTGCAAAGGCTTTTATCAAGCAGTCAGTGAGCACCAGCACTAATATTTTTGAGAAAATTATTACTTTGAAGGTATGTTCTGCAATCACTCCCTTGGAAGGTAAAAGAACCTAAAAATAAATGTGTGTGATGATATATCTTATGCTGAGTATTCCATATTGTAAAGTAAATGAGACAGAAAGCTCATAATGAGAAAAAATAAATGAGAAGATTATGGGATTAATGAAGATTTAAATTCATACTTTTGGGCCTATCCTAACTTTTATAGCTTTAAGTCAAATATTAGAATGTTGGTCACACACTTACAAATAAAAAGTAGATTAACACAGAAGCCATCGATCAGAAGACAGGAGACTTCCGTTCAATTTTCTGGGATTATGAGTTGCCTTGCGGCTCAAGGACTGACAGTGGCACTTGATTTGGCTTTGAAAGGCTCTGATTGTGCCACTTTGATAGATTCCATGGGAAATTTCGGAGCACACTCAACTTTCTAGGGAAATCATCTGGATTCTCTGTCCAATGTACTTTCTGGAGAGCTATCCACAAAATCAAATGCTCTAATATCTGGACTGACACAGCCCCTTCCTGCCCCCTCCATCCCCACTGCTGGGGTCAGTGCACCTGTGCACTGAGCTCTTCCTGCCCTTTCCTTGCCCCTCCCCAAAAGGATGGTCTTAAAGCATTTTCTAGTCAAGACACTGAAGCTGGCAGAAACAGAGGCAGTAGCAAAATCAAGACTTTGAACATACCTTCGTTCCCCTCCCGAGTAGTGTGGCACTGCAGCATAGCCGCTGGAGTCATTCTATTGCCTCATTCTTTCAGGTCTTTCCCTGTGTTTAAATCAGTCCCTCCTAAAATTAAAGTGGGAGAGAGATCAGACACCAATGATATTACTTTGTGTTTTGAGTGTGAATACAGAAGTGCAATATTGTGTCTTGTTTCTAAACCAAGCACAGGGGTGTAACTCGGCAGAGAAAATGAAATTTAGTGGGTGGGACAGAGAAATACAAAAAGTTAAAATAAAATGAGCTGCATATGGCTGTGGTAACATTTGGTGCCAAAGACTGATTCATCCCCTTATGCACTCATTACGGGATGAAGTGCTTGTCTTTGCAGGCTGCTTAATGAATATGTAAAACCCCAAGAATGCAAGCCTAGGAACAGCAATAAAGAGGCCACAGAACAGGACAATCAGGGGACTAAGGCTCTGGTTTGCACTTACTCTAAAAAAAATTATTTGATGAGGTACATTAATCTCTCTATACAGTTTTAATTAGGAGGCACTTCCATTTCCACCTTACTAAGTGTTTTTGAAAGACTTTCAAATTTAGGTTATAAGTTTGATTATGGGCAGATTATTAAATTGGAACTACTGCTCCACAGAGCTCAATGTAAATAACTTCCAGGGGAGCTGGCTTCTGACTACCTAGCATGGCGTTTTGCTGCTGGCATAACCTAGTAGAAGAGTTTTTGAAGAAATGAAAATTTGCTGCAAAGTTATACGGCTTTTCCCTGTATTCAAAAACAGGGCTCATATAGAAGTACTTATTTTGTATATTACAGCCATGAACCCTATGTGGGTTCTTCTGTTAGCAACAGTGCTAAAATCCTGGGTCTGTTCATTCTCCTGATCTCTAGATGAGTACTTCACCTCTTACACGCTCTCCAAACCCCCAGCATCCTCTCTGCATCCTCCCTTTTAGCTGATGTCTTTGCTTCTTGCTCCAATCTAGAGCTATCAGATGAAATACTACCCATACAACCAGGAGCCTATCAACTCTTTGGTCTGCTTCCCCTGCATTCTGCCTCCCCACTTGTTATAGAAGAGATGGCCATGCTTCTTTAGAAAGCCCACCCCACCATTTGTGCACCAGATCATGTCCCTTCTTGCCAGCTAGAAGATATCACCCAGCAATTCTCCTAATACATCAACTCTCTATCTATCATCTATCATCTATCTGTCTATCTATCCATCTTTATCATTTATTCCCATCAACTTTTAAAATTTTGCCATTTCTCCTTTCTTTAAAACAAGTCTCATTCCTTTTTTCTGGTTAGTTATTACCCAATTTCCTTACTCTCTTTGTGTGTGTGTGTGTGTGTGTGTGTGTGTGTGTGTGTGTGGCAAAACTTTTGCATGATTTTGTCTCTACTTCTGTCCCTTATTCCTTTCCTCCCATTCACTTTCAAATCTACTTTGCTCTGTATTTTTCCACCCTTTCCTGTGCAATTTCATTGGCCCTGTTGTAACTCACTTTAACAATGTCCTCTACATTGAAAAAATGAAGACAACTACTCAAATCATCTTACTTATCAGCAGAATATGACATTTTCACTTCCTTGAATCACCTAATTTACCTTTGCTTAATTTCCAGGTCCCCACAGTTTCTTAGCTTCTCTTGGTGGTTGGTTGTATTGTATAGCTAAGCTGTAACTATATTTCTTGAAATACCCTTCCTTTCACAGTACTGTCAGGTGGGGCTACAAGAGATATTTGTTGTCAGATTGGGAAGTAATGCACAAAGCAGCAGTCATATCCTTTTTATGTTCAGAAGGTTGGTGTCGGGGCACAAGTCACTGCTGTCACTGACCTGCCAGTGCACCTTGTTAGTGTGGGGCTCAAGGAAAGCAAGCCTGTAACTTCTCTCTCTTTCCAGATCTGCTTCTTCAGCTTCTCACTTCTAGGACAGGTCTGGCACCAGATGCAGTAGCAACAGCCTTATGAAAACTGTTTAACCACGTCCCATGATTATGGAAGAGCAAATCCCTATAATAAATTCTATATTCTAGACAAGTCCTTAAGGTTCTGTTTTTCTGTTCACATTCTGACTAATTAATCCTTCTTTCCACTAATTATTTATTTTTTTTCTCTTGTTTAACTCTTCCTCTTATCACTAATGTCATAATGTTGGTATGCCTCAACTCTAGAATTTGGTTGTCTTCTCTTCTGTCCACACTCACCTTTTCTCTTCCAGTCTCATAGCTTTATATGACATCTATAATTCAACATATAGATAATTGGGTCAGCAAAAAAATCATTTAGTTTTTTTGGTATGATGGAGCTAGTGCTTAGGTGTCTTTAACTTCATTTGAAACAATTTTTGTTAGATTGTATCATGACAGCTATCATACCAGCGAGTATTTAAAAAAATCAAAATTAGTGAATTTTTGTGCAGCCATTTTAATACTGAAGATGGAAGAAGACATGCAATATTTTTGGTGTATTATGCTTTATCATTTCAAAAAAGTAAAAACACAACTGAAATGCAAAAATAAGATTTGTGCAGTGTATGGAGACTTGTGCTATGACTGACTGAATGTGTCAAATGTGGCTTGCAAAGTTTCTAGGTAGTATTGACATTTTGGTCCAATAATTACTTGCTGTGGGGCTGTCTTATTCATTGGAAGATGTTTAGCAGCACCCCTGGCCTCTACCCACTAGAAGCCAATAGTGGGGGGTAGCCAACATACTCAAAATATCCAAAGCAATTAAGATAAGTTAATGATGAAAATGAAAAATATGTCTTTTATTTTATGGAAGAACTAAATGGATATTTTGGTAAATCCAATAGATTAGATCTAAATGTAGATCCTGACCAAGACCCAGATCTAGAGCTGAAGCTGATAGTGCCTTCCCAGTAAAAGAAAAGCTCATACAATGGCATAAAATGCCTACTATGATCCAGTTGTTAATTTTATGACCTTGTTTTCTGCTGCTCCCACTCCATCAACACTGGCCTCTGGGCTGCTCTTCACAATCCAGGCACATTCTCCTTTTGGGCTCCCTCCTCTAACAGTTTCTTCTACCTGGAATGCTTCCCTTCATTTTTTACAGCCAACTCAGTTATCTTCTTCAAATCTCAGTTAAGCAACTAAATTTCAATTAGGCCTAACTTGACTCCTATTCAGTAAAATAAATTTTTCATTATCCCTTTTGTCTTGCTTCATATTACTTTTATTTTCTATAGTATCTTCCACCTTCTGATATCCTACATAATTTACTTATATATTCACTGTTCTCTGACTTTTCCTACCAACATGATAGTTTTATTAACCTGGAACCTTTGTCTAATGATGTATTCCAAAAGTGTAGAACAGAGCTTGCCTTGTAGTAGAAGGCACTAAACAATTATTTGACAAATGAAAGAATAAACACAGGCGGTGAATTTTTCTTTCTCCACAATGAGTGGTGGACAATTTTGGTTGTACTGGCATTGTCATTTCTTTTTTTATGTATATCATCATTTTTATTTTTTAATTTAAATTATATCACATTGTTTATGTCACAATTTTCTCCCTTTGTCCCACTCCACCCAGACCCCCCCCACACTCCCTCAGGCAATCCCCACACCATTGTCCATGTCCACGGGTCATGCATATGTGTTCTTTGGATACTCTACTACTTATACTGTACTTTACATCCCCATGACTTTTCTGTAACAACCAATTTGTACTTCTTAATACCTTCAGCTTTTTTGCCCATTCCCTCTGGCCTCCCTCACATATGGCAACTATCAAAATATTTTCAGTATGGATGATTCTGTTTCTGTTCTGCTTGTTTATTATTTTTAGATTCAATTGTTGATAGATATATATTTATTGCCATTTTATTGTTCCTATTTTTGATCTTCTTCTTAAAGAAGATCCCTTAACATTTCATATAATATTGGTTTGGTGGTGATGAACTCCTTTAGCTTCTTCTTGTCTGGGAAGTTCCTTATCTGTCCTTTGATTCTAAATGATAGCTTTGCTGGGTAGAATAATCTTAGTTGTAGGTCATTGCTTTCCATCATGTTGAATATTTCTTGCCAATCACTTCTACCTGCAAAGTTTCTTTTGGGAAATCAGCTGACAGTCTTATGGGAATGCCACTGTAGGTAACTAACTGCTTTTCTCTTGCTGCTTTTAAGGTTTTGTCTTTAACCTTTGCAATTTTAATTATGATGTACCTTAGTGTTGGCCTCTTTAGGTTCATCTTGTTTAGGACTCTGTGCTTCCTGGACTTGTATGCCTATTTCCTTCACCAAATTAGGGAAGTTTTCTGTCATTATTTTTTCAAATTGGTTTTCAATTTCTTGCTTTCTCTCTTCTCCTTCTGGCACCTGCATGAGGCAAATAGTGGTACACTTGAAGTTGTCCCAGAGGCTCCTTACACCATCCTCATATTTTTTGGATTCTTTTTCTTCTTGCTGTTTCTTGGGTGTTTTTGCTTCCTTGTATTCCAAATCATTGATTTGACCCACTATAAATTATTCTTTATTTCCATTAGCATATCTGATTGGATTTTTTTTTATGCTGTTGAGCTCCTCACTAAGTCCATTGAGCATCCTTATAACCATTGTTTTGAACTCTGAATCTAGTAGTATGCTTGTATCTACTTTGTTTAGTTACTTTTCTGGAGTTTTGTTCTGTTCTTTCATTTGGGCCATGTTTCTTTGTCTCCTTATTTTGGCAGCCTCCCTTTGTTTGTTTCTATGTATTAGGTAGAGTTGCTATGTCTCCCAGGCTTGGGAGAGTGACCTAATGTAGTAGTTGTCCTATAGGGTCCAACGGCACAGCCTCCCCTACCATCCAAGCTGGGTACTTGAGGTATGCCCACCATGTGGGTTGTGTATATCCTCCTCTTATAGTTGAGTCTTGATTGCAGTTGGCATTTCTAAGATCAGCCACAGACTGTTCCCACTGGGGCCACCTGGCATAATCTACAAAATGATCTGCTGATGGCTGCTACTCGAACTGGGCTGGGAGGTGCCCACATGAGGCCAAGCTGTGAACCAAGTCTAGCTGGTGCTACTGCCAGGCCTGGTGCCACTTAGCAAGAAGTATAACGCTTGCTGAGGCCAAATGCTGCTTGTTTGAGAAAATTTAGGAAAATATTAAGCATGAGCCAAGACAAGCCATTCATGTGGAAAAGTCACTAGAAGTAGCTTAATTTGGCCTGAAAGTTAAGTAGAACAGGGCCTCAGGGAATCACCAGGGTAGGGCAAACATGTGAACCAGGTTTATGGAGTCTCAAGCTAGCTTTGTGGGGGAAGGACTCAGAAAAAGAACAACGGCCTCTGCCTACCCTTCTGTCTGGGAGAAAGCTGCCCTGCCCCAGCTCTCACCCTGATGCTGGACAATTTAGTTCCTCCTCGTATGTCTCTGATGCTTTTAAAACTGCTACCCCCATGCTGGAACTCAGAGGGAGTGAGTCTGAGTCAGTCTATGCATGGGCCCTTTAAGAAGAACTGCCTGGGACTCCAGAAATTTCTGTCTTCCTCGTCTTCAATCCCCAGTGGTTTTTATGCCAGAAGTTATGGGAACTTATCTTCCTGGCACTGGAATCCTGGGTGGGGGCACCTGCTATGGGGTTGGGACTCCTCACTCCCAAGATATCCCTCCAGATTTTTATTTGCCACTCATGTGTGTGGAAACAGCCGTTCCACTTCTCCACCCCTCCTATGAGTCTCGATGTGGTTTCTTCTTTAATTCCATAGTTATAGGACTTCTATTCAGCTCAACTTCTAACAGTTCTGAATGATGGTCATTCTATAGTTTAGTTGTCATTTTGATGCGGTTATGGCAGGAGGCGAGCCATGTTTCCCTACGCTGCCATCTTGACTGAAAGTCTCAAGTCAGTTCTAGGGCACTTGTCTTCTTCCTTATCCAGAATACAATCCCTGCCTTCAGTCTTTCTCTCCAATCCCTTCTTTCACAGATGTTACTTTTTCCACCTACGCACTCCATGGCACCATGTGCTCTCCTTTGTAGCAAAACTACTGAGCATCTGATCATTTGAACTTTTAACTTGTGCGTCTTTTCATTATCAAGTTAATTCAACAGGTAACATGTCATCATATGCTGGGTGCCCTGGTTTCCCAGCATATAGAACAATGAGAAGCATAGTCTCTATCCTTTTTTTTATTAAATAGAAAAACACTTATTAACTCACAGAAAACAAGTAATCCCATCTGCCATCCTATAGGGGTGATGATTGGGGAAAAGATGTTATTAATATTTTAGAACTTTTAGAATCTTACAGGTACTCCAGAACAGTCATCATATTCACCAAACTTTCTGGAATCAGAGGCAATGTGGGAAAGTGATTACATTTTAAAAACTCCATATGTGGATATTGGTGTTCTGTATAGGT
>VMDR010033502.1:0-11345 GCA_007922815.1 Macrotus californicus
GTGTGTTCTCAAATCTTTTTTTATGCCAGTTCCATCTTCTGTGATATAGTGAAAAATAAAATACATTAATAAATAAAATGTCCTTTTCAAATTGTTGGATTTATATTCATACTGTTTTTTTTTTCATTTATCATTGAAAATGTTTTTCGGATTGGCTACTTAACAAATTCTATGACTTGTGCAAGATTTTATTTATATTTTGCTCTTAACACGTATATTAGATAGGCATCTAGTTAAGCTCTTGTAACGAAACCCAGAGGCTCCAACAGGATAAATGTTTATTTTCTCTCACAGTTCAGAGGGACAGGACCGTTGGTGTGCAGCGACTGCGCAGTGTCAGGGATGCAGGCTCCCGCGGTGCAATCTGTCTCCCGACCCAATAGGGCTGTTCTAGCTCCCACCTCATGTTTGCCCTTCGACCAGAGAGAAAGAGGTAGAGAAGCGCGTGCTTCTTTCTTCTGAGAGCATAATCGCTGAAATTTTCACACACAACTTCTGAGCTAATTTACAATAGATGTTCCGGTCCCGCCACGCTAGAAGACATAATGGAGTAGTGAGATGCTTGCACCTACACACAGAACCTCTGGGAATGCAGGTGCCACATCACGGTGCAGCAGCGTTCTAGTGGGGGGTTTGCTGAAGCGGTAGACCGCTCTTAGTAAGGTTTGGAGCAAGACAATGTAAAAGCTTCCCTCAATTTCCATAGTCTTTGCATTAATGAATAGTAAGTGTGTTAAAACAATGTAAAATAAAAAAACAATTGGGAAACAAACTTTGTGTGCATGTAAAAGAGAATTAGATCCCAGAGTCGGGTAATTATAAACAGGTTTTAACTTGCAGAACAGTCTAACACAGTGTCGTAAAGTCCTGAGAGATGTAGGAAATGTTTGTTCTGTGGGACTTCCCTCTGCGTTTTGCAAGGCATTTACCATCTCTGTTCCTGACCACAAAATTCCCTTCTAATTATTCTAACAACCAAAAACAGCTCCACAAATTTCCAAAATGTCACCCAGGGACAGTACCATTTGTACAGACACCTCTAGAGCTACAAGGTGTATGACACCTGGTCTAACTTCCAACATATCACAGATAACAATTGTACCAAGTATTTTGCAGTGGTCTAATGAAGTATCATCAGATTTTTAACCATTAACACCTATATCATTGCCATCCTCCACCCAATGCCACACATTCAAGGTGTCTTTTTTTCAGGTCAGTGCATCACTTAAAGGTACCAAATCATGTACTGGATATGAGTGCATATGTACATATGTACATATGCACTCATATATATGAACCCTAATGTTTATTTCCTTTTTATGTATAAGTTTTTCTAGGAATTCCAGGACTGATGTGGTGGGTTGATAACCCCAGGAGCCAGGCTGCTTCCCTCTTTTTGCCTGCTGTTCTCACGACACAGGGTTGGCATTTCAGCGAAGCAACATGGCTGCTCTAGCTCTCACCATTACAGCTGTATTCCAACAGTGAAAAGCGACAAAAGGAAAAAGCATAATCCTTTCCTTTAAATGCAAATCCCAAAATCTACACAGACTTCTCCATGCATTGCTTTCTCTAGAACTTAGTGTTTTTATGTTTGAAATTCTAAAACTACGTGTTGTTGATAACTCTTAAGCCCATAGTAGATATCTTTCTACCAGACAGGTGGCATAGTGAAATAAAGCCCAAACTAGAAATTTTAATTCTGGCTGTGTGGCTAGCTAGCTTCAAGATCCCAGGCAAGTCATTTGATTTCTAGGATTCTAGAAATTTGCAAAATGAGAGAAGGGGAGTATAATCGGTTATTTAAAATTTCCACAATCCAGAGTATATGATAATGCTTAGGACATTTTATGATGATATTCAATATTAAAACCTCTTTGTTCTTACAAAAATTTTAGTCTGCTGATTGTAGATGATTGATTTGTATCCTCAGAAGTTATTCCAGTTTTACCAAGAACATTAGGAACACAGATTTTTCTTTTTATGGCAACTGCCCACGTCCATTTTGATTGGTCAGTGTTATGCTGGAGTGATTACTTAAGTATCCTTTCATGTCATGAGAGCTTTGTATCATGTTGCTGTCATCTGTCTCCAATAGGGGGCCCTTTTGGTTTTTGGTTCATTTGTTTGTTTTTACCTGTTCCCAAACCTAATCACTCCTCTCCTCAACTTTTATGCTAGTTGTAATGATCACTGTCTATTTCCTGCACTACTGCATTAATCTCTTATTTGGTTTCCTGCTCCTACTCTGGCCCTGTCTAATTCACACTGCACAAAGTAGCCACGTGATCTTTCTTTAACACCTTCACCTATTCCTCCTACCCTCTAAACACCCTAGCTGGTGACAACCACCAATTTGTTCTCTGTATCTATAAGCTTAGTTTCTGGTTTGGGGTTTTTTTTATATTTCACATATAAGAGAGATTATATGGTATTTATCTTTCTCTGGCTTATTTTATTTAGCATAATGTCCTTAAGGTCCATCCACATTGTCACAAATGGCAAGATTTTAGGTCTTTTGTAGATGACTCATATTCCAGATTCCAGCATGTGTGTGTGTGTGTGTGTGTGTGTGTGTGTGTGTGTGTGTGTGTATACCACGATTTCTTTATTCATTCATCCATCAATAGAAACTTAAGTTGCTTCCATACCTTGGCTATTGTAAAAATGTTACAATGAACATGGGGGTGCACATGTATTCTCAGTTAGTGTTTTTGTTATCTTTGGATAAATATCAAGAAGTGGAATTGCTGAATCACGTGATAGTTCTATCTTTACATTTTTGAGGACCCTCCATAGTTTTTCCATAGTGGCTGCATCAATTTTCATTCCCGCTAACAGCACCCAAGTAAACTTTCCCCACATCCTCACCAACACAATATTTCTTGTCTTTTTGGTATTAGCCACTCTAACAGGTATGAGGTTATATCTCATGGCGGCTTTAATTTTTACTTTACTAATGATTAATAATGTTGATCATCTCTTTATTTACCTGTTGGCCATCTGTGTGTCTTCTTTGGAAAAATGTTTATTCAGAGTTTCTGCTCATTTTTAAAATTAGATTATTTAGGGCATTTTGCTATTGAGTTGTATGAGTTCTTTATATATTTTGCATATTAACTCCTTATCAGCTCTATGACTCGCAAATGTTTTCTCCCATCTAGTAGGCTGCCTTGTCATTTTGTTGATGGTTGCCTTTGCCATGCAGAAGCTTCTGAGTTTGATATAGTCCCACTTGGTTAGTTGCTTTTGCTTTTGATGTCATTGCCAAGACCTCTGTCAAGGAGTTTACTACTTGTGTTTGCATCTAAGTGTTTTATAGTTTTAAGTCTTATTTTCAAGTCTTAGTCCATTTTCGGTGAATTTTTGTGTATGATATAAACTAGGGCTCTAGTTTTTTTTTCTTTTGCATGTGGCTGTCTGGTATTCCCAACATTGTTTTTTTGAAGAGACTGTCCTTTCTCCGTTGTATATTCTTGGCTCCTTTGTCATAAATTAATTGACCATATATGCATGGATTGATTAATGGGAAGAACATAAAGCTTAAGGAAAAAAATTTACTTTATGTCTTTGTCATAATTCTTTTAAACAAATATGTCTTGAACACTGACCACATGCCAGACACTGGAGATAAAATGGTGAGCAATATTGGCAAAATTTCTTTCCTTATATAGATAAATAGAAAGAAAATGATTACATTTTATAGCAATTGCTATGAAAGAAATATATAAACATCTAAACAGGAAACTAACAGAGTTGACTAGCTTTAGATAGGGCAGTCACAAAAGCCAGAAACTTTTACACAAGAATGAGATGCCTGTGCATATTGTAGGGACAGAGAGAACATTCCAGGAAGAGTAAACAACCTGTAGGAAGATCATAAGACTGGGGGATGAAAGGGTGCAGGTAGGAAAAGAAAGACTAGTGAGGCTATATCACAGTGTGGACTGAGGGATAGGGAAAGTGACCCAAGAAGAAAGTAGAAAAATAAACAGGGACCAGATCACACAGATACTGATAGGCCCTGGACTGTATTCCAGTTTATTTTCAGGGAAAGGTTAAGACATTGCAGTGGTTCAGACAGGAGAATTATATAAATTAGTTTGTTTAATGTCATTTTTGGTTTTGGTGGAAGGAAATAAAAGAAAAGCCAAGAAGCCAGTAAATAGTCTAGGGGGAAACGTTAGCTGTTAAGACAGAAGGGTGGCAATAAAATCAAACATAAAAATACCTTGCAAATTGCAATTTAAAAGTTTTAATTATACCTAACACTATATACAATCAACCAACGAACAGTGACATTTTGGGTCCTACCATGTGTCCAGCATGAGAGTGAAAGGTGCCTGATGTGTTCTCCCTGACCTCTAGGAACTTACAATTTATTAGGGGGAAAACTAACATATAGGAAATGTTGTCAATAATCTCATCGGACCTTCCCAACACCTTATATGATCATTTCTTTGGGTAAACAGGGAAAATATGTAGAAATCTGAAGATAATATTTTTGTATCATTGCTGTTTCTTATTATATTTATAAACTGTTTTTTCTGTACCAGTAATCAGGATCTGAGCAATGTTCAAATAAGTATTTCCTTCTATTCCACATATTATATTTTTCCTTATTTAGGCCAGGTCTTGGACATGGGGTAGGTACCAGATTGTACCAGGTGGTAGGAAGATTTAAAAAATACTTAATTTAGACTTTGCCAAAATATTCCCAGCTCTCACTCACATGGGCTCACAGAGATCCTGAACTCTGGCTTCTTCACAGATCTACTTTTGTAAACACTTCTGCGCAAATTAGAGACGAACTCACAGATGGCCAACACAGGCTATTTGCTTTCTAGAAATTAGAAGGTACTGATTTAAATTCAAAAAAGAAAAGATCAAATGTAGCAGGTGATCTCATTTAAAATAATAAGTGAACTGTATTAGAAATATCTTTTCTTTCTTTTTGAAAAATATACATTTTATTTTGTACAATATGTTTTAATTGTTGTTCAGGTACAGTTGTCTCCATTCTCCCCACACCATGCCCCCCTTCCCTACCCATCCCCTCCCCAGCTCTGTCCACGTGTCCTCCATACATGCTCCTTGATGGCCCTTCCCCCACTTTCCCCCATTATCCTTCTTCACCCTCCCTTCTGGTCACAGTCAGTTTGTTCTTCATCTCAATGTCTCAGAGCAACATCTTGGAATACACTGAGAGTTACTTGCCTCAGACTTAAAGGTCCTAGATGGAAGGGACTACACTTTTGCTGCTTCAATTACTCTTTGTGGCAAATTTTTAAAAATTATTGACATTGGAGAACTTCATATGATAGCTCCATGTCAATGGCATAGGGTTTTCGTTCCATACTATGGGTTTAGAAACTACCAGGCTTCACATTCGTAACAGGAACCACAGTTCTTGTAGAAGGTAATGTGGATGGTCCTCTGAGAGGGTAAAGAAAAACTGGGACCAGGAAAATAAAAAAGAAGTCAAAGACTTGACAAAAAGCCATTCCCATTCCCAGAGTCCCTTTTGCAAGAGTGGGAAATGGTGACTTTGATATCCTGGTCACATTTGAAGCTGAGTAACAACACTTTGCCTACTTAAATGCACCCTGTAGTTTCAGTTAGCCAGACATGCTTCTGAACATTCTTTTGCTGTTAGGTGAGACATGGTTACAGCCAGCATGCATTGCTTTAGCGATGAATAAAAGCATGTTCTCATCTAGAACCAACTTTTCAAATCTGTGTAAGGGTAAGCATGTAATTTAAACATTTAGGCCCTAATTTGCAAGACATTTTCAGAATTGTATGGTCAATAACACTGGCATAACATTTAATATATGGAAGAGGCATAAAATCCAAGAATGCAGTGGTCTATTATTTTGATTATCAACTTGATAAATAGCATCATGACACAATTGCTACTGAATGCCTAGTTAATAACCATATGACAATACTCCAAAGATTAAAGGAAACATAGAGTATTCATAATTCAGCAACAGATTATTCAGATTTTACAGTAAATGTTTCTCAGCAAATAACACTGGTTATAGAAATCATATTTCCCTAACTCAAGATTTCTTCTCCTGTTCTGTGAAAAACTGGTGTCTTTGGAGATTTTAACAGATGTCCATCATGTTATCTAATAAGTTGAGGATACACTTGGTTGAATAAAGTTAAAAAAATGTATTTTGTTGTCACAATGCCTTAATATTCTAATGCTTATTTTACCTCCAAGAAAAGGGATATAGAATGTAGAACTTTATTTCCCAAATTCTTGTGACTGTAGGACCTTGGAACATATATTAACATAAATAGTATATATTTACACTAGTTATTCTCTCTGTTTGGAGGGGTCACCCCTTGAGAGCCACAGGGCTCACCCTGTCCTTTCCTACAAGTCTTCTGCTCAAGGGGCACTTTCGCAGTGGGTACCCTCACCAGCCTGTTTAAAATCCCAACCTGTACCCTCATCCATTTGGCAAGCCTAATTCCCCTTATCTTGCTTTACTTTTTATCTATTGTACTTATTATCTATATAATTAATTAAGTTATTATGTTTATTTTCTAACTCCTTCTACTAGAAGTAAACTCCAGGAAGAAATTAAATTTAATTTTTATTTTTCTTTGATACATCCCTAGTTTCTAGAACAAGGCTGAGACTATATTAGGTTCTCAATAAATATTTGTTGACTGAATAAAAAAAGGAGAATATATTTCATATGTTTTTAAATTCAAAATGTGTCATATAAATGATTTGTTTCTTTTTTCCTTTAATAGAATTATGATATATGTTATGGTCAGTTATATATTAGAATCTGGGAAATATATACATCAGGGGGTCACTTGCATTTTTCTGAACTCACTGCTTCCAGAGTTAATTTAATATCTGGTAAGAAAGAAAGAGCTTAATATCATTAGTGATTTTTCTTTCTCTAATTTCATCACTCCCATTCCTCCATGTAAAATTAAGTTTTTTGCTAAGCTGCCAAGCCCTGCCAACTCTCTTTCAAGAATAGCTTTCTCATTAATTTCCATCCCTTTCCCACTAATAAGGGTGCATGGTGGGGCACTCCTGGTAACCGTCTTGGGGAGGAGGCCAGAACCTTAACATAGGTGGCCTTTGATGCAATTGGACTTGCTCTAGGAGGCAGTAGTGAGCCACTGCATTGATGTAATCAAGAACAAAATTTTTAGAAAGATAACTCTGACAAAGGGATGTAACCAATGGCCTGGAGGCCAGCATGACTTCTATTCCTAATTCTGCACTAATTCTTGATTTCCCTTCCTGCAATGCTCTTGCCATCAGTTTCTCATCTGCTTTCTTTGGGCCACCTACTCACATCTCAGACCTGCTCATCCTCCAAGATAATCTGGATATGCTCAAAGATACAAGTTCAAAGACAGCCTTGATCTATCTCCTTGACTCCAGTGCTTTCCAACATGTCATATTGCATCTTCTGGTATGCAAGGCAAGAGCCATAAGGACACGTACTGGCCTGGCCTTGACCCTCACTACAAGACAGTGTGTCGGCCTGGCTTATCAGTGAGCCCTCTGCTCTCCCTGCTGTCAACGTGCCTGCAACAGCCATTTGTCCTGCCAGCATCTGGGGGGAGGAGGAACAGCTCTGAACAAATCGGTGCCCTGAAAATAAAAGGTGCTTTTTTATCATATTTTTTTCTGTTTTGTTTTAACAATTTATATCCCCTCCACCACCACCACCTTCCCCTCCAATTGTGGAGAAGAGAAAAAACTCTAAAAGTTAAGACACAAAAATTACAGTTCAATTTCAACTCACTATCAAAGCAGAAAAGTCCTCTGTAAACTTTAAAATTTTACCATTGATATCCTGCCCAGTGCTGTGGGTTGCATGGGTGCTTGGTAGCATTTTATTTAGAAAACCAAAAACTGGCTTTTCCCTTTTTTCATTATTTAATAATCATCTGAGGTTGAGTAGGTAGTTCAGGTTTTCAGTAGAGGTGTCCAAATTAGATAGTTGTTAATTTGGACCAAAGGAGTACTTACTAAAAATACTCCATGATGTAAAGACTGGCGCAAAGATTTCAAAATATTTAATTCCCATAGATATGATATGACGCAATAATAATGATAATTCAGAAATATAAATGCATTTACATTGTGCTCAGCAGTACAAAGAAATGGGGTTTCTTTATTTCCTTTTAACTGATCAAACTTTCTTCACAATCCCATACCCACCGGGTAGTTTAGAAAAGTTATTTTTGTTAATTTTTTAAATTGTGTTTATTTTTTATTTTTTTTTGTTTTTTGTTTCTTTTCACATTTTTTTATTGTTGTTCAAGTACAGTTGTCTCTATTTTTATTATTGATTTTAGAGAGAAAGTGAGAAAGGGAGAGAGAGAGACATCATTTGTTGTTCTACTTCCTGGTACATTCATTGGTTGCTTCTTAGATGTACCCTGACTAGTGATCAAACCCACCATCTTGGTTTACCCAGATGACACTCTAATCACTGAGCTACTTGGCCAGGGCTAAATTGTTGATTCAGTCTTAATTGGTAATTCAGTGCCTCTCTTTATGTAACCCAGTTTCTGCTTAGACAAGTCAGGGAAATGCTTGTCAGAGTTCTGCCCTCTCCACTGGATATATGTTGGATGAGTGAAGTGTATGGAGTCTTAGGGGAGCTGGAGCTTTGCATTACATGAATGTTCTCTAAGCTTTCTGGGTTGGACCCATTCCCAGAGCTGTGAACATCTCTGGATTGACTTGTCCATATTCAGGACATTCTGACACTCCCCATTGCTAGAAACTATCCTTAGTGATTGTCATTCATATTTTGCTCACTCAACTCTGACAGTGCTCTGGGGTACCATTTCCCCTTGCTGACTGGTCCCCATCTCCACTTTTGCTGGCATTATGTAGTCCCTGACATGAATGTGACTGACCACTGGGCCTTGGTTTAAGGTAGATGACTTCATTTTCCTTAGGCAACCTCTGTGGGCAAAGTTGCCTGGCATGTCCTTCAACTCAGCCAGATCCTTCCAGCTTATTCCACAGGATGCTTGGGACCTTCTAGATAGCTACCCCAGAAGCTGAGAGAGATTCTGAGGGTCTTAAACTCAGACCTTTCTGAACGAAATCATGTTAAGCCACTGAAGTTGATTTGATATAACAGCCCCTATGTTTAAACAGAAGCCTGTAAGGCAGTAACTTCCAATATCCTCTTGGAGGGCAGAAACCACTGTCCTCAGCATCTCCCTCAGCCTCATGACATCTCTACACTTCTCTCCCATTAAACCCAGTCTCAAGTGAGTGCTTCACGCTATAGTTTTTCCTATAAGTCAGCCACCAGCCTTTATCATGGGCCAGAAGTGCCAAGCCACCTATGCTGCCACCAGCCCCACAAGTGACACCTGCACCAATACAAGTGACTATGCTATTCACTCAGCTTTTATTAATGCAGGTTCAATTCAAACCTGTAATAACCCAATAACAATAATAATTACTTAGAAATAATCAGTAATAACATCACACAAGAAAACTAGGGGATAACGAACCTGAATCCCAAGAGTCCAGATCAGGTCCAGGTCCAGGAGGCAGCCAGTCAGCGTCTTGCAAGGCAGAGTCCACGGTGGCTTCATAGTCAGCTAGAGCAGGGTCGATCGGAGCAGTGGAGTGTCTCTCAGTCGTCTCAGCTCCTCTTGGCCTCTGATGAATACGTGTTATTTTGTGCCACCTCAATAAGCACGTGTTGATTATGTTGCTCTACTGTGCACGCTCCGAGAGGTTGCTGTTGGTGTCACCCTTCAGATAGCACATGTTGTCTTCCACATGGTACTGCGCATGCTCCAGGGGTTGCATCCTCCCTCTCAGTCATGGCTCTACGGCAGGTGCTCTGAACAGGACTGCCATTTATGCCATTTTCGTTAATCCTGCTCTCCACCAACCCTCACCTTCAGGAATTTTTGAAGAGAAAAGAAACGGAAACTCACCTACCTCTCTCTTTTCTTCTACCCACAATCCAGCGAGAGTTCAGAAGCCAGGATTTCCCACCTTCTTCCGCACCTGCCTTTGCCCTCCTTTCTTTAAGTCTCTCCAGTATTGTCTCGCCAGCTTCTCAATAGGTTAAAGAAGAAATAAAGGAGTTTAGAAAATCTTTTTCTTTCTTACAACCCAAATTTTATGACTACTGTATTGTCTCAAAAGAGTCAGTTTATGAGATCCAGAACTGATCAATGGCTTCTTTGTTTTAACCTCTGGAATGCCCAGCTTCTTCCCTGGGGCTATATGCTCAGGAGGTAAAAGTTTACAAGGGAACTTTACTTAAGGGAGAAGTGTAAGTGTTTTGATTTATTTTTTCAAATGATTTAAATATTATTTTAAGTATGATTTCAAACAATTCTCATTATAACTCCCACTGAAATAAAAATATTTGGTTTTTAGTAGGTCAGATACTGTGTGCCAACATTATTTTATTTTTTACATGTCTTACAACAACCTAAGTATTGAAGAGAAGACATATATTTTCAGAGAAGAAAACCAAGGCTTAGAATGATTCACGGAGTTGGGAAAAAGTCCTTGCCCTTGTCCACTGCAGTCTAGAATACCGTTTCTCAGTTTGACTATAATTCATGTAAGAAATATAATTTACATCACAATCCAGACACACATAACAAAAGAAAAGAGTTTCAAACAACAGTACTTAACATCTACTCGTTATCTTATATTCCATGCAATTCTATTACTTTTTTTTCTTTTTAATGCTGGTCACAACCAACTGCATTGATTACACAGCATACTAAATAAAGACTCATAATTGACCATTGAAAAACACTGCTCCAGCACCTGCAGTATCAATATCACCAAATTCTAAAAGAAATTTCATCAAACTATTTAGCCATTCGGAAGTAAGGCTAAGGTAATTTTTCAGGTTCAAGTTGCAGTTGGGAAAGCTTGAGTATGAAAGACTGAAGCAAGTAAAATAGTGAGTAAAATGTCAATTAAATACCGTTAAGTAGCTTTAACACTACTTAGCAAGAGGAAATCCAGAAGCGGAACAAACAAAGATCTGTGGTTTAAAGACTTGCCATTTTCATGTAGTCTTCTTTAATTCATAGTCTCTGGGAACTTATATCCAGATATGTTCACCCTTAATGTTGGTCTGTAGGATTTAATTATATCTCAGAATTTTAATTTTTTTCCAAGGATTTAGATAAAAATGCAGCATTGCTTCCTTCAAAATTGTATTTCAAATCTCTAGTTTTAAAAGAGAAAGGCTTTCCTGAGCTCCAAATTCTTTTTTTTTTTTTTTAATATATTTTATTGATTATGCCATTACAGTTGTCCCATTTCCCCCCCTATTTTCCCCTCC
>VMDR010033503.1:0-11342 GCA_007922815.1 Macrotus californicus
GGGCTTTCCCAAAATCCCTAGGGTAAGACAGCCCAAGTTAGTTGTTGGGACCACCCTTCAGGGAATGTCCTTTCAAAAGAAAAAAGACATTGGGACTTTGTGTCTAATGGGATACAAAAGAATGCATCCATTAGATTTAACACAGTAAGCCATTCAGAATCCACAGGAATTGTCCCCATAAGTGTCTGAGCTGAAGACCAGGGTGCAGTGGAACTAATGCTTCATTAATAATTCTTAGATCTTGAAATAGTCTATAAGAGTTGTCCCTTTTTCTGACTGCTCATATAGGAGTATTACAAGGGGAATTAGTGGGTTTGAGTAGCTCATGAGAAAGGAAGTTAGAGATTATAGGCTGGAGTCTAGCCCTTGCCTTAGGCCTTAGCGTGTATTGTTTCTACTGGGGAAACTGTGAAGGATTTTTAAGATTAATGAGGACTAATATTTTTAGCCTTACCAGAAACCTTGGTATCCTGGACCTCTGGATTAATTTGGCCCACCCATATAGTGATGGGAGGGTTCAGATGATCTTCAGCTTGCTCAACTAACATATGGAGGGGTGGTCTCAAGATAGGATTCTTTCTTACAACTATGTTGGTTCCTAATCGGAGAAGGTTCCTCCCAAGGAGAGGAGTTGGGCATTCAGGGACTACAAGAAAGGAATGAATTAAATAATATTTGGCCCAGAGAAAACCCAAAGGAGGAGTGAAATTCTTAATGGTGGGCTTTCCTGCTACTCCTAAGATGGTGCAGGATTGTGAGGAGAGAGGTCTGGAGAAGGAAGTCAGGACAAAATAGGTGGCCCCAGTATTCAATATGAAAGTTATAGTCCTACCTGCCACATCCATGTACACCCTAGGCTCCAGTCCAGTACTGGTAACCTCTTGACAGGGGGCTGACTGGTGTGGGCAGCTTTAGCCCTGAGCTAACATCTATATGGCAGTCCCAGCATCAGGCCCAAGGGCTCTTTGACCCAAGGAACAGAGTGCCAACCAGTGGCCTGCCTTCTTGCACTTACAGCATGGTGCTTGAGGTGGTTTGGCATGGTTTGGATAGTCTTTGACCCAATGTCCTATCTTTTGACATATTAAACACTTAGTGTCCTTGGTAGTGGACCTGGAAGGGCCTGTGGGAAGTGCCTTTCTCACAAGGGCAGCTAGAATTTGGGCATATTTAACCTCCTTCCTTTTTTTCTTTTCCTGAGCCCTGGCCTCTCTCTCTTGATCCCATTTTAGGAGACTGTATTGGCTGTGGTGGACATCTTATTTAAGGAGGCTCCAGGTTCCTGCATAAGCTTCTGGAATTCTCTAATATTAGAGATAGGTTAGGTTAGAAACTTATCTTGGCCTTCATACGATTCTAAATCCAGGTTGGTGTGTTTGATAAGTGCCTTTTTTAGCCTTTGTAAAAATGTGGTGGGGTTCTCATCTGGGCCTTGGCTAATAGCGGAGACCTTGGAATAGTTAATGGCTTTTTGTCAGCATTCCTTGAGGCCTGCTTTAATGTACATTAGAAATTGGTCTTTTTTCTATTTTGGGGTGGAGTTATTGTAGTCCCATTCAGGGTCTGCTGGTGGAACTACTGTCTCTCCTAAGGGGTAGTTGTTATTATATAGGTGTAAATTGTTAGCAAACTTCCTGGCTTCCCTTATTATCTTTTACTGCCCAAGATCCAATAAGGTCTGCCCCAAGAAAACTATAGTGTCCTTCCAGGTTAACTTATAAGCTAAGGTAAGGTATTGGAATGCATCTATGTACTTATTTGGGTTGTTGGAGTAGCTTCCCAAGTATGTCTTAATTTGTTGAAGTTCTACAAAAAAGAAGGTCATATTTACTAGCTGAGGACCACACTCTCCTGCAGCCTCAATCAATGGTAAAAGCTTAGTTGGTGGAAAGGACCTAGGACCAGAAGTCATGAGGGTTGTTAATTGAGTTGGAGGTCCAGCATATGACAGTAATGATGAATATGTTGAGAGTGCCTCTTTTAAAAGGTCTTTTGCTAAAGTTGGGGGTGTGGATAGGGAGGTGCCTATGGTATGGCCACTAGATGGTATTGTGATTAAGAGTTGGCTTACATTTGGAGCACAGGTCCCCTCTGCCCATTAAATAGAGAATACCTGCACATACCAGATTTCTGACCACTTGCCTAGGCGTTTGCAAAAGAGATCAAGTTGGAATATGGTATTGTGATTTCTTCCATGTAGTAGCCAGGATTCCCCACCAGCTAATTGATATTAAGGCAGTGTTGCAAAATACCAGTTTTTTCTTCTTTAGAGTATGGTGGTCAAACTGTGACCAGTTAGAAAGGATACAGCCCAGTGGGGTCCCACCTGGAATGGACTCCTGATTTACCATTTGGAAGGAAGAAACACCAATAGATTAGAGAGCCCAGTGTCCTGGGGTGTAGTCTGGGGACTTGGCTTCCAAGACCCTGTGCATCCAGAATATATTTCTTCATTATGGATGGATCCTTCTGGGCGGGTAAGATTGTTTGTCTCTACCTTCCTTCAGCCAGTGATGCCAGTGAGAAGGAGCTTACCAATTGGCAAGACCTTAAGATGACACTGGGCTTAAAACTGTGACTGACAAGTGAACCTTGTGTTGCCATTGGGTGATGGCTTTTGCCTTTTCTCTGCCCTGTTCTAATTGTTAAAAACACTGATGGCTATTTCTACCAGTTGCTTAGTGAGTGTCTGGGGTCCTAAGGCTAGCTTTTGCATCTGATGCCTGGGGTTTCCTGCAGGATAAAATATATTCACAGAAGTGCTCTGCCTCAGCAGACTTAGGGTTGATATTTGTGTATTGTTGTAAATTTACAGTTAATTATCCTTGAAAAAGGGCAGGGTTTTTTCCCCTCTTGTCCTTCATCTGTCCTAGTTTGATTGAGCTAGTTAGGGTCCTGAGATGGGATTGTATTTACCCCTGATTGCTATATGCACTGTTGAGTACGACAGCCAAATAATTTATCAGTATAAGCCCTGGCAGACTCTTTTGGTACTTTTTTGTTTGTTTGTTTGTTTGGTTGGTTTGGTTTTGTTCGTTTGTTTTTTTCTACAGTGCAGCAGTGGGAGAGAACAATCTGTAAATTACTCCAAGTCAGGTCATAAGTCCATGAGTACACTGCAATTGACAAAAGAATTTATTTTTGTAACAGTATTTTGAATTATTTAATTAGTTTTCCACTATCTAATTGTACCTGAAGTTTCTATTGGAAGATGATAATTTGCTTTGTAAAATCAAAGGGAGATTTTGACTTTCTTATTTGTCACTAAAATTATTACTTTGTCATTTATTTATGTGCCTTTTCTTTTCTTTTTTATTTCCACTTTTCCTCAATTCCATTTCCCTCCTTGAATTTCCCATTCCAATGCCCTTTCTTCCTATTGTCTCCTTCCTTCATTCTTTCTTTCTTTTTTGACTTCCTTCTCTTTTTGCTCCTTCCCCTTACACAACCCTTTTTCAACTTGCCAGAACCTCTGCAGTGTACACAACCCTTCTACAGCTTCCCTAGTTCCTGTCTGTAAGACACAACATGCTAAAATGACCATCAGAGTTATAAATGAAAGTATATTAGGACTTTGTAATTTTTAGAGATTTTTATCTAATTTCTTTATTTGACCAAGCTTCCCATGTATTTTAAGTATATTAAACAAGCCTGACTAGTCCAAATTTTATTTTCATAAGAAGAAAGAATAATCTTTGAAATATTTCAGGGACACTTTGAAACACCTCAAAGCCATTTTAGGTTAAGGAAAAGTGTTTTAAAATTTAAACCCTGAAAAGCTTGCCAACCATACTTGACCTAAGGAATATAAAACTATTTATTAAAGGTGATAATAATAGGTATGCTACATCAATATAGGTTGACAAAATTTCAGTTCTTAGGATTGAGAGATGAATTCTCTTTAAAGTAAGCAAGCACCTGATTAATATGATATGTCACATATTTATTTAATAAAACAACCTTTGCTTTTAGGCAAATAGAGAAAACTTTTTTCCCAGATGTCTCTATTCTAAAGGGGGAAACATCCTTCTCCTTGCCTTTGTCTTCATCTTGCCCTGGGGGAGACTTTGAAGTGAACCTCTATACCCGCTGGATGTACTCCTTCCTTATGTAGGCTGTAGAGCAGGGGTGTCAAACTCATTTTCACCAGAAGTCACATCAGCCCTGTGGCTGCTTTCAAAGGGCCGAATGTAATTTTAAGACTGCATAAATGTAAATACTCCTTAACAGTTAAGCAAGAGCTCAGTGCTGCCACCAGGTAGAAACAAGGTGCTCAGCCAGATAAAACAAGGTCGACAGCCAAATTCGGCCTGCGGGTCTCATGTTTGCCACCTGTGCTGTAGAGTGTCAAATTTTCAGCCTTGATTGACTGCTAGAACCCCTACTTATAGAGAAAGTAAAAAAGTACATATCTGCTAGCTGGTGGAACAAAGACACCCCCCTTTATTTTTTGTACAAGTGCTAGATTTCTGGCAAAATTTCTTATCCAATAGATATGATTACTTAAATGTTTAAACACCTGCCAGGGTCTGGGCATTTTCCAATCTCATGAATCTTGAGGATATTCACCTCCTTGGTCCATATCCATAGAGGCAATTTCTCTAATTTCCCAGAATATGAGTAGCATCCTTATGGGCAAAGTAGGCATTCTAAGCTATCATTATTAGCTCTTTCTATATATTTAATAAATTTTTAAAACATTCTGAAGTTTGATAAAATGCTTTTATAAAGTACATAAAAAAGTGCCCTGGTCCCACTTGTTCCACAGCAGATGGGAGACTAGTTTCTGGGCTAACAAGGCTCTAACTAATCTAAGAAAAAGCTTTAAAACCTTCCCCTCTATTTGCTCTATCAAAGTTTTCTTGGGATGTTTTTGTCTACAGACTATTACTAGATATTGATAAACATCCTTCAGTCAATGTCTCTCCTAACAATCTTTATAGAGACAGCCTAAGGGAAGACCTCTTCTGGCCTTTTTGGATAATATCTGTGGAATATGAGAGGTCCCCAACTATTTCTCTCTTGCCTCTCGGCATATAGGACTTTGCCCTACATTACAGCTCTTACAAGGGGTATACAGATGCAGAAAAGTTATCAAAAGCCTTGTTGGATAGCTAGGTACAGCAAACCTTCAACAGACCAATGAATTAAATATGTTTTTCTCTTGGCCATGTTTTAAAGCCAGAAAAGACTAAGGACTTGTGTGGTGGGTTAAAACTGGGGACAGTGAAACAAAGGAAAGAGAGGATGGAGGAAGTAACAGGAAAGAGCAAAGGTGGGGCTTCTTTGGCTCCTTAGAAAGGTTAGATAGGAAAGGAGTGAGCCAAGGTGGGGCTGCTTTGGTTTAACTGACTGTTAGAGGAAAAGGGGGCCCTTGAGAGAGGATCAAGGGTTTAGCCTGGGTAGATTTCTTGCTGCCCACTGCTCCCCTGGCTACAAGTCTCCTTGGGACCCTTGGAATTTAAAAGGAAACAACAGGTTTAGGCCTGAGAAGAGGTATGGCTATTTCTTGAGAAGGAGAGAGCAAGACATTCACCTGGCAAATATAACACCGCCCCTGCTGCAGGGGAGAGATGCAGCAGGCTTACAACAGGTCAATGTTTTAAACTCATTGTTCCCTGGCCATGGTCTACAGACAGAAAAGACTAGAGGATTTCGAGTAGTGGCACAGAGTGTACTGTTTTGTGAGAGGGGCTCCCAAAAGCCATTATACCTTTGGTCATCCCCAGCCCTCTTACATGTCTTGGTTTCTCCCCTGGTCACCTATAGCCAGGGTGACTCTGAGTGTTGGGTGACCAACACTTATTTTGCACATCCCTGGATGAGCCAAAGTTACGTTACAGTGATGGGGTTTTCTTATGAGGCCCCTGAACATTTTAGGTATTAATACCAGACACCTCCATGAGGCCTCTACTCAAGTAAGGATTGCCGAAAACTCAGACCAGAGGGAGGAAATGCCTCTTCAATCTTTGGAGCCCAGGAGAACCTGAGCACTCATTTTAGGTCTTATCCTTGTTTTTGCCTCCAAACTCATGCTCAGCATGTCGGAATACCCCTCCTCCCATAGGGTTCAGGGATTATACCCTAATAGTCAGCACACTCAGGGAGGAGGGGTATTCCGACATGCTGAGCATGAGTTTGGAGGCAAAAACAAAGATAAGACCTAAAATGAGTGCTATATACTTTAATCAGTTTCTAGGTCTCCCTCCTTCTTCCCCTTCTAAATCTTGGGAATAAGACATAGCTACAAAGACTTTCTTTCTCAGCTAGTAAAGGCTCTTTGTCTTAGTTAGTGAAATTGCTACAGAGGCTCAAGGACTCCCCTCCTCCTGTACTATCCCTGTTTGTGAAGTTCGGATTGCCCGGCAATCTTATGGGACCAGGCTCAGGACTGCTGAGTCAATGGGTGAGATGTGTCTCCCTCCCCCTCCTTCTTGCCCTAGCCTACTGCTTATACTACCTAACACTTCCATGGCTCACAGTCAGCCAGTTCCTGAACACTTATGTTTCTGAAAGTTCTCCACTTCCAGAACTCCTTGCTTCCTAAAGCCTTATATCAGATCAGCATTTTCTGTGTTAAGAGGCACAGTGCCTTGAAATTACAGCTCTCCCTTGCTTAGCAAGAAATAAACTATGTTTTTTGTTTGTTTCTCCTATTGAATGATGTGTTTTTTTAAAGTATGAAGTCAGAAAGAGTTCCTGGAAGAACAAATGGAAGATAAAGCTGGAAGAATCACTATCAGAAGGAGGATGGAGGTACTCATTGGCCATGCATTGTAACTTTTAGTTTCATACCAAGATTAATGAGGAGTTATTGAAGAATTGACAGTTGGTATATAAGGGACTGCTATGATAAAAGTTACATTTATAAAGTTTATTTTAGCTTCAGAGTAAATATAAAATTGGAGACACTTAGTGGAAACACTTCAACAACACATCAGTACCCATTTAGGAAAGAATGAGAGAGCTTGGATTAGTGAGATTTTGGTTGTGATAGAGACAAGTTATCAGATTGGAGAGTTTGTTATACAGTAAAGTCAAAAGAACTTGCAAATAGATTAAATAAAGGATGTGAGGGAGACAGAAGTGTTATAGATGGATTCTTGGTTTTGAACTTTTGCTATTAAATAAAGTGTAGGCCATTCATCAAGATGGGGTCAGTAGAAAAAAGTCAGCTTGAAAGTAAGAAAAAATATGATGGCCCTAGCTAGAGCTCAATTGTTTGGAGCATTGTCCCATATATTGAAGCATCACAAGTGCGATTCTCAGTCAGGGTACATACCAAGGTTGCAAGTTCAATCCCTTGTCAGGGAACATATTAGAAGGCAACCAATCAGTGTTTCTTTCTCTCCCTCTCTCTCAAAACAATAAACAATAAAAAATGTCTGCAGGATAGGATAAAAAGATTATACATGCATTCTGAATGTGATGAGTTTATAATGCCTTTGAAATATCTATGGACAATTTCAAGGAGCTATTATGTAATACATAATTTAGAGCACAGAGAAGAAATCTGGGCTGAAAAGACAAATGTAAAGTTATCTACCAATAGAATTCCTTACATTTCTGGTTTAGAATAAGATACATCTAAAGGAGATAGAGAAAAGATACAAAGGGATTGGTCAGAGAGAAGAAAAATTTGAGAGTTTGGAAGCCAAATAATCTCTCAAGAAGGGAGTGTCAAAAGTGTTGAATACTGCTGAGATGTTACATGAGATAAAACCTACAAAAATGGCCCAAGGAATTAGTGACCTGGAGGTTACCAGTAACCTCAGCAAGAGCTATTTTGCTGAAGTAATAGAAAAAGAAACCAGATAGGAGTTAATAAAGTAAGGAATAGAAATTGAGGAAACAGAAATGAAAAACCACAGGGTAGCCAATCTTGTTAACACATTTCATTGGGAAGAAAAAGGACTGTCTAGGGAGACGGCTGATATAGGGAGATCTGGCCAGATTGCTGGGCCATTCATGGAAGGGCCCAAAGGTGATACGGAAGAGGCGGCATTTCCTGGGTAAAGGGTAAACAAGCTAGTGTGGCAGTGCCACATTGCCTCAGCAACAAAACTAGCATGGCACCTGATGACATATTCCCTGCCCTGGGAAGAGACATGGCAGGAGGAAGCCTTGCACAGAGTCTACACAAGGCTAGAATATGCTGGACAAAGAGAAGAGCCCTCCTACCCGCTCTGGTTCTTGATTGAGGAGGAAACCAGAAGCCACAGAGGCACATGTACCTAAAGGTTAACATGGCACCAGAGGAAGGTACAGACCTGATATTCAAGCCTGGAAAAAGGACAGGATTGGCTGGGGAGCTGGACACTTCTGGAGCACATGGAAGTTTGGGTGAGGAGATTTAAATGGAGGCAGGGCAGAGACTCACCCCTTTGCCACTGAAAAAACCAGTGGGGTCCTACTGCTTGTCACCAACAGGTAAAAATTCTGGAGGCAAGTTCAGTGGAAAAGAAAAGGAATCTTTTATTCAAAGTCTATACAGTTTGAAATAATAGCAGGTTTCTGCCTCAAATACCATTTCCTCTGAGACACCCTAAGAAAATCACACTGGCACCTTCTGCTAGCTCAGTTAAAGGTTGTGCAAGAAATCTCTTCTCCTACCCAAAAGTATGGTCTTTTAGGAAATGTAGGTGGCTTAGCTGATATCCAGTCACTGTCTGGCTTCAGCGATCTTTCAAAGTCTGTGTGTTCAGGCATCCTGTTGTGGTGTGCTGTCCTCTTTCTTTGGCTGCTGCCCTCAGGTGTGTCCCACACAGCTCCGTTCCAGTTGCCACTGTGGCTTCCTGCGTGGGAGGAGGGGTATGGGGCCTGTTGCCCTGCTACACAGCACCCAGGGTCCACCTGCTCAGGCCTCCTCCCCTTTAACACCTCTCTTCCTGCTGCGCTACCTCCAGGACCAACACCAACTGGTCCGATAAGCCTGCTTAGGCTGGAGCAGGCAGAGCAGCAGAGATAGGAAACTGCCACTGACAGGTTCAAGCTGGAGGCATGGGCAGTGGGTGGGCAGTTGCCATTCTGGCTTCTCATGTGAAAGAGGGGAAACTCTTCCCTGCATGTTGAGTCTGAGGCTCCGCCCAGGCTGGATCAGGAAGAACAGCGGTGGCAGCACAACACTGTGGCTGACAGATCTGCACTGGCATACGATGGGTGGCTACCACTGTGGCTTCCCATGCAGGGGAAGGGCAGGGGCCTTGTTGCCTATCTATGCTCCCCAAGCCTGCCATCCTGAGCCTCCTCCCTTCCCCTCTTACCATCCTAGTGTCTGCTGTGCTCCAAGCAGACCCTGGAGAGCTTGGGGAGGGGCCCAGGGAACATTCCCAAACCATTCAGTCCCCAAGGCCTGGGGCCCAGAGACTCTAGCCCCTGACAGCCTAGAAAGAGGGGAGAATCTAAGCATGCGCTCTTCTTTCTAAAGGGAGAGACTTCTTTCACCCCCTCATAGAATCTCCTGTAAGGCCAGCTGAGTGTCACCATGGTTGCCTGTGGCTGCTGCTCACACATTGTCCTTGGTGCTTCCCAACCCCTCCCCCATTTTCACTGTGATGGGGTCCATCTGTTACTTCTCCACCTCTGAGATCTGTGCATGGACATGTGGGCCAGAGAATTCTCTGGCCCTGGAAGTTGGGGCAGCCTTGGGCACTGGAACCCACAGACAGAGCCCCCGCACAACCAAAAGTAGTGGTTGGCAGTGGTCCCAGGCACCAGGAGTGGGAAGACGCAGTGTGGTGATGGCGGCACTTATCCTACACATGTGGACTCCACAGCGGGAGACTGAAGCTGGAGAGCCATCTGCTTAACAGCCTGAGGCTACAGATAAGGGTGGAGTAGCATTTCTGGACACTGTTTCTTGTTCTGGAGGCAGCTGGGTTTTGTCTGTGTGAGATTGGCCTGGAGCTGGAGAGTTACCTGTTCCCCCCTAATTATGTAACATTTTAATAAAGACCTTTTTTCCTTCCTCACAAAACTTTGTCTTACATCTGTGTTCAAGGATGGGCAGAAGTTACCTCACTTCTGTTCACTAACACAGCTAGGGAGAAAAAGAGACTTCATTGGGGGAGGGAGGAAGGGATGGTATTTTTAATGAGAAACTCCCAGTGTATGAAAACCATCAAATTTGCATTTTCAGTAAACTCTATTAACAATTACATTGTAGTAAATTCTCATAGGAATATTATTTAAAAATATATATTCTCTGTAAAGGTACTTTCTGGACTCCATTTTAAACTGAAGCACTTCATGTACAATTAATATTATAATCAGAGTAGCCAATTTAGATTTTGCATCTTAATGTATTTTAAAATTTTGTCAGCCTAGATTGTTGACTTTGAGTTCATAATGATGTTATATTTCTTCATAAAGTGTTGCTCTTATTTATTATTAACAGTTATTCCATTAACAGTTACATTGATAAAAGATTTCCACAGCAGGTGGCAACTGCATTTAAACACACAGATTAGCATGGGATACCATAAAAAAGTATTGTAAAGTGAACTTAAAAAGATAGACTTATTATTTTGTTTTTGTTTTTATTTCTTCTTGACAATGTTCATTGGTCAAACTGCTATTCTGTGGAAATGTAAGCTAGAGTAAATGATTGCTTTTGAGACAAAATATAACTCCAGTACAGTTCAAGGGCCATCTTAAAATAATGCCAGAAATCTACAAGGTTTTAGATAGTAACAGGAGAATTGATGACAAGAACTGAAAAGAGAACAAAGGCTCAATGTTCACTTGCATAACTGACTGGGAAGAAAGAGGCACTAAAATTGAAAGCACACAAAAGAACTTGTCATCACATTTGCATGACCATAGCAATGCTTACTGCTAATCCAAGGTAATGAATAGAGGAATCGACAAATGCAGCTGACAGACCAAGGAGGAGCATTAGTTCAACTAGAAGCCATTGCAATGTATGTGCTTTTTGAATAGTTTGCCAAAGTATATCTGAAGCTCTTCTTCCAGTAAACAAGTATTTCAACACAAGGAAGGACAGCAAATGCCCCTTATCCCACTAGCTTTGTTCCAGAGAAGTAAACAAGATCAACGGAGTACTGGAAATACAGGGAACAAAGAATTTTATAACATTCTCAAGTCTTTCAGGCCTGTCAGACTTTAAAGATAAAATAGGATCATACCATTGAAGCATCCTATTGGGCTGCCTGTCTCCATTGATAAACCTCAGGATCTGCCAGCAGGACCTGTTCAACTGGGAGATTAGAATAGAGAGCCAGCTGGTTATCTGCTCTTGTCTCAGACATGCCACTGTGTGTCTAACCCCACATAGAAGTGTGAAACCCTGGACTGTAGCATCAGTATTAACTGCTTTCTCA
>VMDR010033504.1:0-11346 GCA_007922815.1 Macrotus californicus
TATCTACATCAGTGATTTTCAACCTTTTTCACCTCATGTCATACAGTTATTAAAATTCTGCAGCACACCGAAAAAAAATATTGTTTTGCCAATCTAACCAAAAAATGGTATAATGTTGATTCATTCTCATTGGATGGCTATTGTGTTGGTTGTTGTCATTTTTTATTTGACAATCTGCAGGAAAAAAGGTCATTTCCTTTAACTAAATAGTCAGGTATTAACATGTTTTAAAATTCTTGTGGAACACTGTTTGAAAATCGCTGATGTACATTGATATTTGATATTTTTAAAGGAAATATAGGGAAACCATATCCCTTAGACAAATGTATTGAAGAGATTATTACCAGGCTTGATTCTCCCCTTGGGATCTCAAATGGCAAAGATAGTACTGTACTTTCACCCAGCTCCCAAAAGTCAGCTTTATTTCTGCTGCAGAAGTTTTCATTCAACCAGATAAGTGAATCAGCACTGGTTGCTGTAAACAGAAAATAATATACATAGATTCTTTTAAATCAAAGTAAGACAAGAATCCCCTTTCGAAGGAAATGAATTGTTTGGTCTTCGCAAACGTCTTAATTTTCCTTTCATCCTACCTCACGAGCAATGCTAAGAAATTAGTATTTAGATTTCTTTTCAGGAGGTCTCTAATACAGGTGACCTCCAGGTTCTCTTTTGAGTGCTAGGGTCTAGACTGACCAGCAAAGCAGAGATTTCTTCTTGTGTGCTGAAACGTGTAATGTCAAATAACCACTACCAGCCACATCTGTGTCGACCTTCTTACCTACACGACATGGGGAAACGGTAGAGCTCATGGAAGTAAATAAAAACAGTGAACATTTATTAACTCACTGGGTGCCCTATGCTTTACATTAATTTCATTCAGTTCTGAGAACTAAGAGGTGATCATGGTAACCCACTAAATATGATAATGTAGAATGATCAGGAAGTTTAAGTAAATATTTAATGTGAAATCTGTAATACATATTTATGATCTTATAGCCTTTTCTATTTTTCCTTTTACTTCCCTGGAATTTGCAAATACCATTTTAGCTACAAACAGCTAATTTAATACAATAAGCACTTAACAATCTATTCTGGTCAGCACCGTGTTTGGGACTATGCGGGGGGGGGAGGGGGGGCCCACGGACGAACAAGAGAGGCCCTACATCCCAGGCTGATAATATATGTGCTGGCAACAATGTCAGTTTCATGAAGTATTCTCCTAGTTCAGGCAGTATAGAAAGGCTTCTAGTTGTATTTATAAAATGTCCTTCATTTATCTATAGTACTGATGTGGCCCTACAGAGGCATCCATGACACCTTTCTAATCTTCCATGTGCACTGCAGCAGGGTTAACTCTGAGTGTGAACCTCCTGAGTGACTATGTGAAAGCCCACATACATGACCCGCTGGGTTTTCTAATATTCTAGTACTAGATACAAGGCATTTGACTAACTCCTTAAATTTTATGAATTCCCTTTTCATTTTATCGCTCTAATGAGGTCCACCGTCTCTACTAACAAACAGCTATTTCTCAAGGAAAAGATAGTCTCTGGGTAATAATGCATGGTTGTAGGATCTGAGAAGTAAAATGTATGTGTAAGATTGATACAGTACAGAGGTGGTGACAGACAGTTGTCCAAGGCCACTTGGGAGCCTGAAACGAGCATGTGGATTCTGGAGGGAGGCTGACTTAACCAGTTCTATCTAATCCCAACTCAGGCACATGCTAAATGTGTGGCAAGTTATTTGATTTCTCTGAGTCTCAGTATTTTTATCTGCAAAATGAGGCTAATAATACCTACCCTGAATAGCAGTTACTCATAAAGATGAGAAATAACATTGGTAAAGACCCAGCAGAGTGGACACAACAGGTGCTTAATAAATAGTAACTTACTCTCACCCATCATTGCATTGCACATTGGCCAAAGTACCATTTTAACTCTGAGAGCATTCATTTGGTCTGTGATTCACTCGCTGACCGGTTCAAGTACGAGTCCAATTAACCCAAGGATAAGCAGAGACCTAAACAAACAAAAACTGTGTAGATGTTTTCCACAGATTCCTTCCCATACGGCTGTCTTCCAAATACAAACTATAAGACTCTGGATTAGTTAAGAGGGCAAAAGCTGCCTTTATCACATTTATGGCTTTAGTCTAGAAAATAATAATAGTGATCATGACCTTGAACTCTTGTGGAATTTGCCTAACTAATGTATAAGTATATCACTACCATAGAAGGGGTATTTTGGGGTATCACTGAAATAAAAAAGATCGAATTTAAAAGGACGAATTTCAGAGGTCTGCTCATTATAAAGTGCCTATGATTGTCATGTAAGCCTAGAACAGATAAAGGTCATTCATATTAAAACATGGGGCAGAATTACTACACAGAACGTCGCAATGATTAGCGTCCTGCTGAACTACTGCCTCAACTGACCAAAAGGCTAACTTGCACAGTGCAAATCCAACTGCTTTTCGCTAAAGATCAGTTTTAGAATAATACATGCCAGTCCCCAGCAACTGTCCATTTAAAAACCTGAATCTAGATGCACAATCATATATACATTCAATTTTTTCTATAATTATTGTACCTAGATGGTTTCTTTTTCATTATTGGGAATAAACCTACTTAAGTAACACACACTGCACAGTGAAAGTGACCACTGATCACCTGACTGTAAGAATCGCCGGGGCTTGGTAAAGGGCTACATATTTTCAAGGGAAGAGCAATCCAATGATCAGCCTTCACTGCAGGCAGATGATCTGCGTTCAGAACATGCTTTCCGTGCTTTCACCAATTAAGCTCCAAGGCATCTTTTTCATGATCAGCAGAAGTGACTGGCACCTCAGTAAAACAGGCTCTTCTAACGATAAATAACTGCATAAATAGTTTTAAACCTATGGCTAACACTGTTGGATCAGTAGCTAACTAATGTAAGAAGTAGAATTATCAAAACACTTTTGAGAACACAGTTCTGCTTGGAGGGTTCCATGGAGGAAGTGCCTCATTTTCAAGAAAGGAGTGACGCTTCTTTCCTTTCCGTTCAATTCTTTCCTGCCTTTCTTTCTTTTCCTAAAGAGAAGATAGAAAACTACAAATTTATATACATGTTTAAACAGAACAAAATAATCCAGTATAAGAAATTTAAATGTCATTTCCCAGTTTACTTGGTTATAAAGGACTAGCAGCTACGGAATACTGCTACTTTATAGGAAAACTATCAAGAAGTATTAGTGCACCACTTAATTTTTTAAATATTAAAAGCAATATTTAGAAGAATTATATAAAACAGAGAAAAAGACCTATAATTCCATACCTCAAAGACAGTAACTTTATAAGTTAGTGATCATTTTCTGAGGACAGGTTCAAAAAGGGGGCACAGGTTAAACAGGTCACGGCAGCAAGGAACACTTCAGACCTTTTTACAAATGTTTGGACATCGATGCTCATGTTTCTTTGCTTATCACTGAGGTTGAGCACACTTTTATTTCTTTAGCCCCTTTGTGAACTTTTTGCTCAATCACATGGCTCATCTAACTGTATGGTTATCAGTGCTTTTAAATTTTAGCAAATCACATATTTCCATATAATAAATATTAGCTTTGCAGCAAACATTTTATCTACATTATTTGTAGTCCTTGATTTTTACAAAAAATATTTCAACCAAAGACAACAGTTTAAAGAGTAATATAAACAAAGCGCTGCGTAGCTGCCATGTGTGCCTTAAGAAATAAAACATGGCCACTCCCTGTTCACATCCAGCTTCCTCTCCACCCCAATGAGATGGCCATCACTCCAGACTTGAGGCTCGCCTTCATATCTCTTAATACTTTCATTCCATATGTATTTATCCTGAACAACACAGTTTTGTTTTGCAGGTTTTAGGATTTATAATAAGAGGTATTGTGTGGTATTTTCTATTGACACTTCCTTTTTCTAATTCATTGTATGTCTAAGATTCATCTATGTGGAGTTGTAACTTTAGTTCCCTGATGTATAGAATTCCAGTATATCAACAAATCACAATTTATGAATCGATTTTTTTGTTGAAGTCATTTTTCATTTTTTCCCCACACAGACAATGCTGCTATGAACATCCCTGCTTATTCCTCAGGCTTATAAACCAAGATTTTCTCTCCATTTATATGTGCAGGATTGAGTGTAGGATAAGAATATATCCAATTCTGCTGGAAAATTTATTCTCTGAAGTAGCTGTAGGAATTCACCCTCCAATCAGCACCTATGCTAACTTTTTATTTCGATACATGAATTATTTTAAATTCGATAGGTTGTCTTATTATTTCTTATACACTTTTAGGCTTTAAAAAGCATCTCATTACTATTTGATTTAATAGATATTACACTTTATTCTCTTTTGGCTCTATTGCTTGGTATTCTGTATTTAACAACTTAATTGTTTTGGAGCTTCTATTGCTCTAGTTCTATTAAGTGATTTATGTCCAAAAGTCACACAAATAATCCCAGTCGTTATTTCCTTGCATCCATTAATTGGTTTACTTTATTGTACACAGAGCACATCCTTACTTGGGATAGGCTCTAAGGTGTCCTGTGGTGCTATGCTGCTTCAGTTTGTATTTATTCACTGAACTGTTAAGCACTGAGATCCTACTCGGGATCATGCAGTGTACTGGGTACCAGGCGTAAAGTGAGTGTCAAATCCAAACACACAGACAGGATCCCTCTCCCTCAGGCAACTTGCAAAATAGACAGTTAATACCCAAATAACAGGCAATCCAAATTATGTGCAATTTTATAAAATATGTAAACAAACTGTGTGCTTGCTAAAGAAAAGGGAGTGCTTTAGAAGATAAGTGGATTCAGGAAAAGCCATTTTAAAGTGAGACAGGATGGAGAGAAGCCACTTCTGACAAGCACTGAGGAGAGAGCACTTAACACAGAGAACAGCTGGCGTACAGGCTCTGACAGCGGGAAAAAACCTGCGATGTGGGCATGAACAAGAGACCTGGTGTGAATAAAAATTGGTAAAAAATGGGAGAGGGCTACCAGACGGGAATAAAAGATTATGAGGCCTTACAGGCCATGGTAACAGGTGGGAAAAAAAGAGAAGTCAGCAAGTGCCACGGAGAAGGCAGGCAGGGAAGTGAGAGAGAAAGGAGCGGAGCAGGCCAGCCAGGGATGCAGTGGCAAGAAGGGGACCTGGGCTGTGCAGACCACTGAGGGGCCTAGGAAATGAGGCAGGAGAGAGTCCATCTGATGGGCTAGGCAGCTGGGCAAAGCTGCTACTTTGGAAGTGTGCTTTCAGTGGAGGGCCGGGAAAGGGCCCACGCAGGTGTGTTGGGGTGGGACGAACATGGAGAACTAAGAAGGTATAAAAACATTTTAGAAGTTTAACTATAAAAAAAGAGCAATGACATGGGAACCGTATCTGGAGAGAAGTGAGGGATTACAAGAATTTGAACACTAAACATCCTGGAACGTGATGGGACTGACCCAGGAGACAGACATTCTGGTTCAAAAGATAGTGGAATGGTTGAGTTTATATTTTATCGCTTGGTGAGAACAGGCCTGCCTTATCTTACTTAAAAAATATTGTCTTCCATATTCTCATTTTTTTATTTTATCAGATGAATTTTAGAACCATTTTGTTTTCCTGCATATAATCTTTTCAAAGAAATGACTATTTGAGTACGGAAATAAAATCTAGACAATCTAGGAATACTTGAAATGTTAATAGCATTTGGTCTTTTTATCCTGTACCTCAGACAGAGAATTTTTCTTTTTCTTTTTTATCAAAGATTTTATTTATTTATTTTTAGAGAGAGAGGAAGGGAGGGAGAAAGAGAAGGAGAGAAACATCAATGTGTGATTGCCTCTCGCACACCCCCTACTGGGGATGTGGCCCACAACCCAGGCATGTGCCTGACTAGAAATCCAACCAGTGATCCTTTGGTTCACAGGGCGGCACTCAGTCCTATGAGCCACACCAGCCAGGGCCAGAGAGACAATGTTTTCAAGTCTCTAATAACACTGTGTAAAGTTTGATGCTTTCTCATATTGATTTCCTCAAAGAGCAGCAGTAGCAGGGAACCTTGGACAACCCTGCCTCTGCAGGCTGGATGGCTCGAGAGGGGTGGCATTTGAGTAAATTATTAGGTATTTATACTTTTATCAACATATATATGGGATGCATAAATGTCACAAGGTATGATAATGCAAGGTTTCCATTAGCATACAATTACTCACACACAACAGAGGAATAGAGAGGCGAGATTTTATTTTAATCTTATTTTATTTAATCTGCCTTTACTGTCTTGTTCCACATCATGCAAATGTTTGCATGCTTGCTACTCCTAGTAGACCAAGGAGGGCATCTCTTTTCAGAATTATAATTCAAGAAAAATTTTTAAAAAGCCATGATTGGTCACTGTTGATCATTTTCATATTTTAGAGAGGGAGACCCTCTAGCTAGGTGGGGGAAAAGTACCCAGCCTGTGCCCACAGAAACTGACTGAACAAACAAACCTCTCTCTGTCCATTCCATTTGACATGGGTAGAGAGGCAAGTGAAACAAGTTTGATCTTACCAGTAAGCGCTAAACAGTCAGGACAGGAAGTAAGCAATTACCAACCTTTGTATCAATTAACATGGATCAATGATGTCATCTTGAGTAATAATTTTTAAAATCTTGTTGGAAAGTCCTTCTGACTGTTGTCTGTTGGAGACTGAACCTTTTGCTTATTTTCCTACTAAAGGTAACTAACTAGGAATCAATCTTGAAACCAGCATGAAGAAGTCTTACCTCATCTTCGGCTACAACGTCCGCCCACCAAAAAATTACCCTTCAAAGGCTCACTACCCAAGCTAGGTTGTAGATCAAAATTTTGAGATGTTATTTTACATGAAAACTGAAGTTATTAGAATTCCATATAGGTATATTTTTCTATTCTATCTTAAAACAAATTTCAATAAGAAACTGGTAAGATGGGGCTAGATCTGTAAGATGTTGTGTATGGATGATTTTATAAGTAGCACTGCATTTGTACAGGTTATATTACATTTCAGAACAAATTATTTTGTATTAGGTCTTTGACTGATGCTTTTTTGTCCTCCAGAGGACTGATCAGAATAAGGAAGTGATTAAACACTAAAATGAAACATAATGTACCTAACTCTGGCTTAGTTATTGAGGAAATTCTATTTCATTTTTGAGAGTCTGTGAAAATAAAACCAAAAACATTTACATTTAATTATTCTAAGGGATGCTAGCAGTCTGTCAGTGTAAGTTTCCTTACTATAAGAAGACTTTTGAAATTTTTCTTAGCACAAAGTTTTTTTTTAAGAGTTTAATAAAAGAAAATCACAAAACACTACCTTCTTCACTTGCAACATTCAAACCTTAGTTTGATGACCTTATTTTATTTTTCTGCCTGACACTAAAGCCAACACATAAACAACAATACATTCCATTGGTATTTTTATTAGGATTGCATTAAATTTGTCAGTTACTTCAGGGAAAATTAACATCTTTAGAACATTACTATAACACTGAGTGTTCCTATTTCACGGCAGTTTTGATCCATTTTCTCTGGTCTTTGTTTGTGTCCTTCAGGAATACTCTAAATTTTCTTCATATTAGTCTTAAGCATTTCTTCAGTTTATTTCTAAATGTTTCATCTTTTTTATGCTACCTTTAGATAGCCTGCTTTGGGTCCTGCATGCCTCTCTAGCTACTGTTGCTTCTCAAGTTTATATGAAAACGTAACAATAAGAGTCAGAAAACTTTGAAAGAAGAGCTATGAAAGAAGATTAATGCAAACAAACATGAAAACATACAAAGGCCTGATAATGAAACTGCGGTCCATTCTAGAATCTATGTAGGAAGACCGACCAATGAAACAAAAAGTCAAGAAACAGACCCAGACCATCGGGGAATGCATCATGTGATTAAGGCACTACCTCTAATCAGTGATGGGCCTTTTCTTAAAAATAAAAGATGCATTTAGGAAAAATGAAGTTGGGATCGTATTTCCCACCATACATCAAGATCATTTCTAAGTAGATCAAATGTTAAAAATGTTGTTATTAAAATCATAAAGTTATTATAATTAAAATAGGAGCACTTTGTTTCATCTCAAGTTATGGACAACGGCTTTTCAACTGTGCCTGAAATCCAAAACCCAAAAGATGGATACATTTGACCCCAGCAAATCAAATAAAATGTGTCATGGCCTAAAATGCTACATGCAAAGTTGAAAGAGCAACCAAACAATGGGAGACATATTTGAAACTCAGATAAAAAAGGTGGACTAATTTTCCTAGTGTATAAAACGACTTCTAGAAACCAGTAAGTAAAAGACAAATAGAAAAAGGTGGCAAGTCCATGCCTTTACATTCACAGAAAGATACAGAGATGATCTTTATCAAAAAGAAAAGATGCTCAAGCTCAATCCTGACCAGAGAAGTAAAACTACAAAATACCCTGGATGGTATCTGTTAACTAGCTGATTAGCATGACTTCAGAAAAAGTTTGGTAAGAAACCCTACTGCGTCCTCACCCCTGTGGAGAAATTTTACACTTTTTGAAACAGTGCGATGACATTTTGTGATGAGTTAACTACTCATACCAATGTGTTAGCTACTCCTGTAAAGTACCTATTCATATGAATGGATTACTTATTCAAAAATTGATAAAAATGCCTATTTATATTGATATTTTCAGATAGAAAACATTATTTGTTTGACATCAATGAAAAGTAACTATAAACATAAGTACACTGAAACAAAAATATTAAATATATGAATGTGTATATGTGTGTGTGTGTGTGTATGAAGTCCAGCTAGATATTTCCCTCCAGAAATATATTTGCTCTCTTTTATTAAAAAACACCTAAATACGATCTTTTCTTCAAGGTCATCAGCAAGCTCAAAAGAGAATTAAAAAATGGAACAACGTTCTTACCAGTAAGTCAGTGTTAGTGTGTGTCATGAGCAGGCGCCACCGAAAATGACCTGGCGAACCTTCCGTGGTTCACTTGTCGGCTCTCTCTGACTTTAGGTATGAAAACCATTCCGAAGGAAGGGTGGGCAGGGCTGGGTAAGTGGCTGACGGTAGGAAGTGGGTGAAGAGGAAAGCTACGACCGACGTTTTAAGCCTGACTGCTTTAGGGACGAGTGAAAGCATTAACAGAAATGAGTAAATCAAAGAAACACAGTGTCTGTAGGAGGAAAGAATGAATTCGCCAGGGCAGCTTCCAGCTGGAAGTGGTCGGTAGGCAGGAATAAAAAGGGACCGAAATTAAGAACAGAAAAATCACACAACGTGAGTACATTTCAAAAGATACAAGGTGCACTAGCACAAAATGCCTACCAGCCATCTTTCATATTCATCAATAGCTTGTCGGTCTTTGTCTTTTTTCTCCGTTCTTTCCAGGTCTTCTTTTCTCTTCTCACTTACTTTCTCTCTTCTCTTTTCTTTGAAAAAAGCTTCCTTTTTTTCACTCCTATGCGGGATAGCATGAAACACTGAGACGTTAAAGGAGGACATCTAATAAAGACTTCCTAACATAGCTTTGCAGTAATGAGAATGAGATGCATGAGTAAATTTCAGATGGATACCTTTTAGAAATCCTAGGGCGTCCTCAACTTAAAATCCCTCGAAATACTTATAATTTTGGATTACCATTTTTCCACAGCACTGAGGTGGTCTTTCCTTTTCTCAGCAACACTCTCGTCTTCCTTCTGCTTCTTTGCTCTTTCGTATTCTTTCTCCTTTTTATTCTTCTCTTTAAGATACTCCATCTTTTTCTCCTTCCATCTTTCAAATGCCTGAAAAAAGTTCAGAACGATTGTCTGACTTATCATGACTTCTGCAAAATCAGTAAAAACTCAATCACTAGCTGACACTTCCATAGACTGAGAAGTAATTAAGAAAGCTATTCAAAGTTGTTGCATACTTGCTGTGCCTCCTCTTTCCTCGCGGCGTTTTCTTCCTCAGTTTTCTTCTTGTTTTTTATCTCGAGCCTTTTTTTGGCAGCTATTTTCTTAGCCTCCTTTTCCTTCATGGCCTTCCAGGCCTCAAATGATGCTAAGGCTTCTTCTCTCTTAGCAGCTCTTTTCTATTGTGGAGATACAGTCGACAGTTATACACGTATGTAAAGATAGCCAGACAAATATAGACACGGCACATATATGTTTACCTTTGATTCCCTTGATGTGCATCGTACGTATAAATTGTGCTTCAAAGCAGTTAATTTACTTAGAATGGTTTATACAAATTAATTTGTGAAAGACGTATTCCGAATTATTCATTACATTTTAACATGTACTTTATGGAAATGCATTTTATCAGCTATTGATCTACTACTATTCACGGGAAAGAAGTTGACTGTTTTCTTGGAAGTGTACTGTACAAATGTTATCAAAATAAACTGTAATAGGCTCAGTGGTACTATAAAATGTTCATAGTAAAATGTTTAAGTAAAAATAAAAAATCAGCAAAGTACTAGGCTTATAAAGTCTGAGTAAGGGAATTTGGTTAGGACATACAGTAAGCTGCAGATCTTTGTTTTGCATGGAGTTTTGGGTGACATCAAAGCATAAACTTCTTACTACATAAACATATTGCAAATGCTGAACAGGTGTGGCAGACTGGAAAATATGTAGGTCAGTGGATAGCAAGTATGTCATTACTTTTCTCACTTCAATCTAATCCCATCATGTCCTGTAACACTACATGAGATAAAGCCTTATCAGGTAGGTAACATATTCAGAAGTAGAAGGATCACCCACCTCGCTGAGCTGTGAAGATCAAATGAGATGTGCCTGGCACTGACCACAGCAGTTAAGATGCTGCAAACGTGGCAACCGGTGTGCAGGCGAGCCCCCACAGGGCTGCTCTGCACAGCACGGTGCATTTGGGAAACAGGTTTCCTTCTACATCCATTTTAGTACTAGCCTGCATCGTGAAGTGTTTTTTTTTTTCCCCCAGGGCTTTTAAAAGATGAGAAAGATCTGAGCATGTTGCAGGCTATCAAGTAGGGATTAGAGGTACAGATTGAAGCACCAGAAGAATTAAACAAGAGTTCAGTTCCAGCCAATGAGGAAAATATGAGTCAAGAGCTCGGGTAGGGTTGATCTTAAAGATACATACAAAATCCAAATTAAAAAGAGGAAAACTGAGTGTCAATGTGGCTGACCCTTTATATTCTTGGGTAAGTTATATGACCGAAATCAATTTTTTAGACTGAAGTAGGTAGGTGGTCACAAGCAATAATAAATTTATAATCAGTAGTGCCAAAGCTATTACACACATAAAAAAAATCTGTGTCTATATTTTTATATAAAATAGTTACAACATATTT